>APFE031516530.1:0-10846 GCA_000404065.3 Pinus taeda | reverse complement strand
GCAGTGCCCAAGGGTAACAATGAAAGAAGTAGAGGTGGCAGCGAAGGGAGATTTGGTTGGAGTCGATTTTGTTGTTTACTTAAATGATCCATTGACCATTAATTCATTTGACCAAGTCTTGTAAGTATCTATTTTCGTAAAATTTTCCTAACAGTTAGCAAAATTACACAATATTGTTTTAGCTCGTAGGAGGAAAAAAAACTATTATTGTTGTTATTATGTATTTTTGTTTGGTGTCCGTGCGAGATAAACGTCCGGGATCTTGAAAGTCAGAGTATGAAACACAGGAAGTTCATGAACAAGAGCTTTGAGGGAAAATTCCTAAAACAGAAGTATTTCTCGGCTGTTCGATAGCTAACGCAAATTGTTTAATTGAAGGTTCATTCTTCTTCGATGGATGAGGTGGAGGAAATTTGATTTCCCTCTATCAGCAGCAATTTTCATATCTAATTCATTGGTTTTCGTTTGAGTAATCTTAATTATTTACAGAATTTTTGAGTTAATGATGTGAGTTTGTTTAATGATTTCATGTTTCCAGCGTTTCTTTGATTATATAGAGAACTTTCCTAACACTGTGTGCAAAGGGCGGAATAACATTCCACAAAGTATAGTGTGCAAAGGGCGGAATAACATTCCACAAAGTATACAGTGTTAGTTCCTTCCCCACACCTCCCTGTTTGTACTTATTTGTATACAGTGTTAGTTCCTTCCCCACACCTCCCTGTTTGTACTTATTTGTGGTGTTATTATGACATAATTACAGTCTATTAACAACAAATTAAAGCAATTTATTAATTTATTTCTAAATTTTTATTTGAGTGTTTGCTTTGTTTATTCATTTTTATTTTTTTCTCAGTGTCACTGCTAGCATATAGAGAAAACAGAGTATAGTGCAAACGGCAGAGTGAGCACTACAGCAAAAGAAGGAATGAGCACACACTACTATGGAGTAATGAGCAATGTTTTTAAGGTACTCTCAACCTGCCCCTCAAATATCTAATGGCGTGCCTGTGTGGTAATCGATTACATTCATTTGGGGTTAAAAATACAAAAGCTAAATGTGTTGCTAAATGGCTAAAGAAATAGTTATAAGGATTAGGTTAGTGTGTGAATGCGCTGAAGCGTAGACTAAAAGGGACCTTGGACAATCAAACTGTCCGGCGTTGGTAGTCTGGCGTGCCATGATTGATGGTGTGGAGCGCTCCAATTGTTCTTTCTGTGTGTTCGTTCGTTCTTTTTGTGTGGATGTGTATGTCTATTTTTCTTTCTTTGTGTTCGTTTTTTTCTCTGCGCGTGGGTATGCCTATTTGTTTGCGCTGTATGTCATCGTTATTGTTGTGGTTATGTGTAGAGTGTGTGTGAAATCAACGTCTGTGAGTGAGAACCAGGAAGAGTGCAGAGCAGAGAGGGAAAGATCCCTAGGCAGAGGTACTTCTGGGGTTCGATCACTGAAACAAACTGGCCAAGACAATCCCTATTCCTCTTCTGGTTGGGTGGATGAGGTGAGGGAGATTTCGATCTATTTGTTTACATTTGATTTGATTTCTTAATATCAACGGCAGTTGGCATACCTAATTATTTGCAGAGTTTTTAGGTTAGGGGTGTTTTCCTGTTTATTTATTTTCTGTTTGAAGTTGTTTTTTTGACTATAAAGAAATAACACTCAATATAGTACTGAGAATAGCTCCTCCCCAATCCGTCCTTGTGCTTATTCAAATTTGATTTCTTTCAATCAACAAAAGTACAATTTGTAAGTAATCCATTGAGGTCTGATGGTGCTTTATTGGTTTATTTCTTTCTGCTTTCAGATTCTTGGCTGACATAGACAGACTGTGCAACGGGCAGAGTGAGCATTACAGTAGAGCGAGAATCACTACAATGGAGCAATATCTCTAAGGTAACCAGCAGTTCCTTCTTAATATCTTCTTGCTTGTATTGTTGCAATATCCCTAAGGTAACCGGGAGTTCCAGCAGTTCCTTCTTAATATCTTCTTGCTTGTATTGTTGCAATATCCCTAAAGTAACCAGGAGTTCCAGCAGTTCCTTCTTAATATCTTCTTGCTTGTATTGTTACAATTGATATCATATCAGTTTGTTTTGTAAATTTAAAAATTTATAATTAAAAACACAGAAGCTATTTTAACTTCTTTGGTAAGTAATTATGAAAAGAGGGCTGAGAATTAAGTTGGTGTGTGATTTTTCTCCAAAATCAATCATAATGAAACATAATCTCAAAATTCCGAGCAAACAAACATTTCGGTGAGTTCCATTTTGGGCCTTTTTACAATCTTCAAATTCTGGTTGATTCTAAACCCAAGGAATTGCATTTTGGATATCCTCGAATAAAATTTATTCACATAAATTGGAACTGGGTTTACGAACATTATATGTAAGACGGGAACAGGGTTTGCTAGAATTATACTTTCACAATTAGTCATATTCCTATAGAAGTCATTTCCTTTATTAAATTTTGGAATCTGAAAGAGAAACCTAGAGCGTAAAGCTAAACCATAAAATGTAGAAGACTCAAACGTAGAAGATTTTCAAATCCATGAATAAATTAAAGCATTGGTATGGCGTTTATAATTTTATTTTCCTTCTTCTGCGTTTTTGTACATAATCTTCTTGATTTTATTTCAGAATCTTCGACTTCCTCAGACATGGTTGCACTGCCATTGTCTACACATTTTTTAATGCAAATATAGAAGAGTATTACCCCTCCCTAGGAGCGGCCATGGCGGACGGGAATTGAATTTGACAGGGAATTGAATCTGAGACTTCTAGCTCGATTACTGGAAACCACTCCCCATTCTGTTTATTACTTTTAGCTTACTTGTAGATGGACATACCACGCCATCGGTGGTATGAGAGTGTATGATGCATTGGTTTATCTAATTAATATTTGTCTGTCAACTTAATTAGTTATGTAATTTTGTTAGTTTTTCTCATCTCACTTTATTACGATATGAATGAATTAATGATATTTTTCATTAAATTAAAAATAGTCTTTGTGATTATTACTTTTTTTGTTTTTTTTTTTTGCAATTCAATTTTTTTTTATTCAAATTGATGATGGGCTGACCGAACCTTCTAACAGTGCCCTCATTGAAAAGACAATGTCAATAAATTGATGCGAACATACTACCATAACTGTCATGTCTCTGAAACCATCACATTTTGTGCAGAGATTACTGCTCAATTAAGAACTAACTCACATCTACTTTGGTGTGAAACCGGACGCCGGAAGAGACCTAAAGAAGCTTGGGAAAAACCGGTGTGTATTTTTTGCATTTCTAGGGGAGTGGAATTGGAAAAGCATTTCATTTTGATATGTGATGCTTTCAGAGACATCAGAGATAGTTATGGCAGTATATTTCATTTTGATATGTGATGCTTTCAGAGACATCAGAGATAGTTATGGCAGTATATTAGCCTCAATTCCTTTGCATTGTCTTTTCAGTGAGGGGACTATTAGAAGGTTGGGTCAGTTCATCTTCAATTTGAGTAAGAAAATGATTGAATTGTGAAAGGCAAAAAACAGGGAGGCTAGTATGTCTCATAGACTATTTTGACCTTAAAATATCATTCTTTCATTCTTTCGCGCAAAAAGTCTTCCCAAGCTTCTTTAGGTTTCTTCCACCTTTCGTTTCACATCGAAGTTGATGCGAATTAGTTCTTAAAGAATCTTTTCTCTCCAAGGAATGCTAGCTCCAATATACTATTTTTGTTGGAAATCACAAGTGAAATTGAATTCCTGAACGTAGTACTTTTTTTTTTCTACCCAACTAATAGTACTTTTTCTTTCTACCCAACTATTTTCCCCATATATCCTTATGAAACTTCTCCATAACAAAATTCTTCTCCTTGCTATTTGTGGGACATGCATTGAGGTAAATATTTCATTTTTGCATCCATTTGTTGTTTTGTCTCATCTATGATTTCTTTCTTTCACTCATGCTTTCATTGAAGATAACTTTCGGCCATCTACCTACTCCCATATGCTCAATTCTTTTTAGATATTAAGACACATGATAGCAATTGCTTTGATAGGAACTGCTCCTGTTTCACTCAACATTATCTCATAAGGAACCGAACTTTCTATTTTGAACTTGCTTATGATCAAACATTTTTGGATTTTCTCAATTTGTTCCCATTTTGAGATAGGGATGCATAGTTCACACCCATATAATATCATTGGACAAACTAGGAGTCCAAAAAGCACTTTAATTGGTTTCCAATCCCATAACTTTGCCTCTCTACATCTGTTTTGAAGTGCATATAATGCTCTCCACCCTCCTAAATTTCTCTTCTTTTTGCAATTCTCTCGATTAAGCTTCTTGTTGAATTACTTGTATTCATTTGCTTCTTCAAAAGTGTTAGCTTCAAAAAAGAAAATATGTTGACTTTGCTTTTTTTTATTAAAGAAAATATTCTGACTTTGCTTCACTAGTATTGACTTAAATCCCATTACTTTACAAAAATACTCAAAAACAATGGATCTAATCAACATCTCAGAAATTGATCATCTTTTATACACATGATCCCTCACTAGAGGCATCCGGACCTCACCTCATCGATGAACTTCACGTTGGGATGTAAACCATTTGTTCGTCGGTTGCTTGGAAGCTCTGGCCCCTTACTTTACTTTAGTGCACTTTGGGTTTCCCGAAAAGGTAAACTATCTATGCCTAGTCCCTTCCGTTTCCGATGGGAAACCACTTGCTTGAATGCTCCCACTGCTGGCGGATGATATGTTGGATTAGCGGGGTGATATTATGGAATTTGTCACTAGCTGTGATTAAACTTTCGTGCGGTTAATTTGGTACAGAGGTCAGAGTTGTATGTACCTTGTTTTGTTGATTCATCCATTCAGGGCAGTGATTCATCCATTTAACTAACCCGGCAGAAGTGACTTCCAAACGAAAGCGGGGAAGGGCAAGGTTCGTCAGTCTTGCTTGCCCCTGACTGTGTACGGTAATTTGAATGCAGTAAACAGTCGTTTCAGTTTGGCATTATCTCTTTTTACTAAAGCAAGAGACGTGCCTTCTTATCATTAAATCAAATAAAATTTACAATATGAACAAACTTCTTCACTCTATTGGTCACATGTCAAAGAAAAGTGCAAATCTAAAGCTTAACCCTTCGTTTCACAAAATTACCCTCCCAACCCTTTTTGCATCCAACCACGAAAAATAATCGGGCAGCTCAGGTGCTATGAGCCCTCCCCATGTGAAACCACATATACAAAACCCTGCACAACTTTCAAACGCTGTCGTTCGATCTTTTCTTTGATCTAATGGCCGAGATATCTCTCGCACCAAGGAGAGGTAAGCGGATTAACCCTCGGGCCCCACCAAAATGCTCGTTCGATCCAGAGCATTGATTTACCTTGCTCCATCGGACGGCTGAGCCGAACATTGCGCACCCGAAGTCATCGACCTTTAGAGAGCGATGGGAGTGGTTTTTGGACCGGGCCCTCCTCCACGTGGCTTCAGTTTGGCATTATCGCTTTAGGTGGTTATTTGTTAATATATGTGCTTTATCTGAAAGGAATTCGTATTATTATTTTCGAGGGTTCGGAAAATGGTCTTTGCCGAAGAAACACGCTGCAATGCAAAGTTCTGGGTTTATATGGAAAACGAGTGGTTGAGAGGCGGTTTTTGAAGACAATATGGAAAACACTCAGAAAAGCTAAGGCTTAAAGAGAATATGGAAAACACTCAAAAAAGCCAAGGAGTAAAGAGCAGGGATGCCTATGATGCTGCTGCAAAAACTGCAAGGGGACGCTGTTCCCAATACTAAAACTGGTAAAAATGTTAAAAATGACAAGAAAACCTCAGTTTTTGTGGAAACAAATCATTTGGGTCAAGTCAAAATTGCTTCAAGAGGCAAAAGATGAAAGTGGATTTGGGTAAATGCAAACAAATATGAGGGCATTTTAAGGCCTAGGCTTGCTCGCCTTAAATGGGGACAAATGAGAGGAAAACCTATCCAGAGAAACAAAAATAAAGAAGAATCAATCATTTATAGTCCCACATCTACACTTATTACTTGGTCATCAGATGATATGTCCAAGAACTAATGAAGGCCAAGACAAGGCTGGAGATTTTGGAAGCCAAAGAATAGGAAAGGGACCGCAAAATTTAAGAGATCACAGTTGCAAACTGGTGTCTAATGGAAGGTAATAGAATTTTAAAAGAACAGGTAACAATGTTACAAGAGGCCTTAGAGACCGGGAAACAAGAATGGAAAAGCATGAAGATAGTGTGGCAAAGCATGAAAGAATTAATAACAACAAACAGGGATGTGATAATTTCTAAACAAACTTAGGTAGATACACAAGTATCTCAACAAACAGACATTTCCAAAGAGAAGGCAAAAAAAAACAGTGGGAAAGATAGTCCAAAAGAAGTCAAAGCTAGAGTTGAAGACACTAACGATTACATAAGGACAAAGGAAGAAGAAGATGCAAGTGCTCGTAGAGCACATGAAATAGAACATAAAGAAAGACAGGACAGGGAAACATAATTTATTATCAGGGGAATAAGAGATTATGGGAAGAATGTAAGTACTCTCAATTTGACAAGAGATTTTCTGAAAGAGAAATTACATTGGAAAGGGAAAATTTACCAAGCAAGGAGGGTTGGGAAGATATGTGAAGAGAGGTCTCGACCCATAAAAGTCACCATGGCAAGCGTACAAGACAAACACCAGCTTTTGGGCAAAAAGAAACTCTTGAAAGGCTCACACTTCTTCCTTGATGAAGATTTAACCAAAAAACAACAAGAGGAGAGTAGGGATGAAGTGGGGAAAATTAGAACAGTAAGAAATGAAGGGAAAAGGGCATGGTTGTACAATGGTAAAACTATTATTGTAGTGTTTGGGCCTCCCGGCAAAATAGGGCAACAAGCTGGTAGTAAAGAAAAACAAAGAATTCAATAATAGGGACAAAAACAACAAGAGCAGCATGGACGAAAATGGGTGAAGACTCAAATTTGAGTCTTATGCGCCAAACTGTGTAGTAGTCAAATCCTACCCAGGTCTACCTAAGTTTATTTTGTTGGAATTGTAGAGGTTATCCTTGGAGGAGGGGACCTGGGTTAGGGCCTATTACGGAAGGTAGAGACATAATTTGTCTCATGGAAACTCATGAGCATGATGGTTGCAAAACTCCTGTGTTTGACGATTATTTGAAGTTGGTAGTTTGGAACAAGGTAGCAGAAAATGGCAAAGAGTATGGGTGAATACTAGTTTTAGTGAAAGAAAAAGGTCGTCACATTCAGTTAATTAAAGAAGATGCAAATAAACAATATTTATGGTTGAAAATATCAGAGAATGAGAATCACATAAGAAGCGCAACATGTTATTTTGCCCTTCAAGTCTCAAAAACTTACAAAAATAATGGGCTTGACAACAAGAATCCATATGCAACTTTGAAACAAGATATTGTCGTGTACTCTCAGCTGGGAGAAGTTCTTTTAGTGGGAGATTTCAATGCTAGAACAACAAATAATCAAGCTAGCATTCTTTGTTGCAAAGAGGATAACAATCCTGTTTGGCTCATTGAAGAGGAGAATCCCTAATGGGTGAGGTGTTCAGAAGATGACAAAGTTAGCAATCATTTTGGAGAGGAGTTGCTTACATTGTGTGGGGCTTTCAACTTAATTATTTGCAATGGTTTAGATAGATGGAAAATGTTTGGGAACTTCACTTGCAACACATACAATGGGGCAAGTGTAGTTGACTATGTGATGTGTTCACAAAGCTTGATAGAAAAGATAAACTAAGTTAGTATTGGAGGGCATATTTGGGACTTAAAATCATACCATAACTCAATTTATATAAGGTTATCATGGTTAGAAGAAAGGCAACATAAGAGGAAAACCCAATGCTCTTGACAATCACTATCAAGGGGCAAAAATCTCCTAACACAAGAATATTGTGCTATCTTCAAGACAATGTTAGAGAGATTAATTCGGAAGGAGAACACTGGTTTCAAAAGCTTCAATAGTCATACGTTAATAAATATAATTCAAAGTGCACTTGAGAAGTGAAAAAGAGCAAAAAATAGGAAATCGTAATCAAATTGTTTTCTTGTAAATGCTTGGTTTGATGAAGAATGCAAAATGGCAAGGAGAACCTTGAAAAAGGCAGGAAAGGAGAAGACGAATGTAAAGTTATATAAGTAGATACTAAAAAGGAAAAAATATGAGTTCATGCAAACAAGGATAGAAGAGTTAATATATTTAAGCAAGAGTAATCCAAAGCTTTTCTGGTAGGAATTACAACCAAGGAAGAAGCACATTGAAAATAATATTATATCCAATCAATGGTTTGAATATGCAAGGCAACTCTATGAGAAAGAATCTGAGGCAGAGCCCCCCTGGATCAACACAAATTCAAAGCTCTTCACATTATAGGAGGTGGAGAATGGAATTAAGATGTTGAAAACAGGAAAGGCAAAGGACTTGGTTGAACTTCAAGCAAAGTATCTAAAATGGGGAAAATGAATGTTTTTGCACTGCACATCATGGAAATATTCAACAACATCATTACGCAAGGATTTCCAAGAGACTGGACAACTAGCCTAGCAATACCCCTTTTTAAAAGTGGAGACACTAATAATCCATCCAACTATAGAACAATTATGATCAATCATTTGTTTGAAAATCTTTTTGGCCGCATGGTAGAAAGAAGAATTAGTAAGTGGGCAGAAGTAGAAGAAAAGAGGGCAAGAGGACAAGCGGCTTTTAGGCTGAAACATTCTACAATGGATCATGACATCTTGTTGAGATACATTGTTGAAAAGGTTTGGGAGGACAAAGAAGAAGTATTTTGCTGCTTTGTTGACTTCAAAAAAGAATTTGACGTAGTCCCTAAGGATAAGTTGTGGCATAGAATGGAAGAACTTGAAATTCCTGTGCATTATAAAGTTATTGTCCATAGACTTTATGAAGAAGTGAAAGTCAAAATTAGAACCTCAGTAGGTATTTCAGAAAGCTTTAGAAGTGACATTAGAGTCAAGCAAGGTTGTCCTCTATCCCCTACTTTTTTTGGTCTATATATTCATAAATTGGAAGAGTGGCTAAATCTGCAAAGTGGAGATGGTGTTAGGTTTGGGGAGTTTGTGATAAAGCGTCTTTTATATGCTGATAATATTGTATTGATTTCTAAATAGACCCATGGATTGCAAATGCATTTATATACCCTTGAGCATTTTTAATATAAATGTATAGGATAATAAGATATGAAAGTTTAGATTAAATTGAATTTGTGAATTTGTAATTTGAAATAAACATATAATTATTATTTCTAACCAATTATATATATTTATATATGTATGGTTTTTTTCATTCTAACCATTAATTATATATTATTATGTATCGTTTTTTTCATTATAAATAATAATATATATATATATATGATATATATATAATAAATTTTTAAAAATTATTAATTTAATAAAATAATTTAAAACAATGATAAAATATTCAATTAAACTACCAAATAGATAATATATTAAAAATTATTTTTTTTATAAAACTTAATATATGATAAATATTTTATAAGCATTATTTTTATCAAATTTAACATATAAACGTTAAAATATATTAATTAGAATAATCGAAAAATAAAATATATAAAAAAATATATAAATAAAATTTTTACGAAAATTATAAATTAATATTTATTTCCTAAATGAAAGTTCTTAAATTTTTTTAATTAGTTGTCATTTTTTAAATTTTGTTGTACATAACAAAAGTAAGTACATAAACAAAATGTCATTTAAATCTATTATGTTAAGTATATGGAATTTCTCATTATTGTTTTTTAATTATCATCAAACTCGTTATAAAAAATTAAGATTATCAACTTTGAAATGCTTGCTATATAATTTTCAATACAAGATTTATTTCATTCTCTTTTGAAATCAAACCATAAATAAAAGTCAAACTTAAAAAACCTTTTTTCATACTAAATATGAACATGGAATAAATCATTTCCATTTAATATGATATTTGGATTGATTTTATTTTATATATCAAGTATATATTTATCTTATTAAAAATTAAAATAAATATATTTTAATAAATTAGGGAAAACCAAATAAAAAATGATTAATGATTAATTTTCATTATAAATTTATATTTCATCATATATTAATAATAATTAATTTTTCCCTTTTAAATTATATCAATCATTAGATTGTACTTATATAAAAGTTACTCAACATCATTGTCTACTTTCCTTAATTAATTATAAACACTTAACATTTAAGTTCAAATTATAAGCTTTTTAGTTTTTCTTTTTTTAAGTTAGTTTTTCATTACAATTTTGTTTCTTTATTCTAACCACTTCCATGGTTGTCTAGAATGTTCTTTGAGCACTTTTCCAATATGGTCGCCTTAATTTTAAATATTTAAAATCAATGATTTTACGTGTTATTTTTCAAAATAATAAATTATTAACCAGTAAAAAATTAATTAATATAATTATGAAATTAAATTAATAATATTGAAATAAATATTTAATATAGTTAATTATTTTTTAATATATTATTATTGTAATTTTAATATTAATTATATATAATTAAAATATTATAATTGGTAATTTGTTTTATAACATCAATAAATATAATTGAGTTAGGATAAGAATGTTATTCTACTATAAAATTTAGTATAGTAAAAGTGTTATTCTACCATTATAATAGTTCTGCTATTATATTATAATGAGATGTTATCACAAAATAGAAAATATTATAGAGAAAAACCAAAATAATATATCAAAATTACATGTAAGTATATCAACATTACTATTAACGATACTAATAATAATAATATTTTAT
>APFE031516525.1:132736-144429 GCA_000404065.3 Pinus taeda | reverse complement strand
GATAGTGTCTGGTTGGTTTGTTTGTCATTAGGTCTTCATTAGATTCTAGGAAGGTCTATCTTGTCTACAAGATCGACTCATTCCGCGTGACAGGCACCACACAACTAACACCAAGGTCCTTCATCTTGAATTAAGAGGATAGCTCCCTCTTACACTCGATCATCATGGGCTCACTACCTGTTAATATTAGATCGTCAACATATAAAACCAAAATCAATGTCATACCTTTCAGTACCTTGAAGTAGAGGTTGGGATCGACATTGCTTTTTGTGAATCCTAGCTTCACCAAATAATTGTTTATGCAGGTGTCTTGGGGCTTGTTTCAAACCATACCATGCCTTCTTCAATCTACAAACATGTGTCTTTCAATCTTCTAATTAAAATCCCAATGGTTTCTCAACTTATACTTCTTGTAGCATGCCATGGAGGAATGTGGTATTTACGTCCATTTGATAAAGGGTCCATCCTTGACTTGATTCAAGGGAAACTATCAAACAAATGGTTGTATATGAAGCCACAGGTGCAAATATATCATCATAATCCTCTCCCTCTTTCTGGGAGAATCCTCAAGCCATGAACCTCGCCTTGTATCTTTCAATGCTTCCATCAATTCCATGCTTGATATTGAATATCCACTTCAAAGTTACCATGGATTTCCCCTTTAGTATCAACACAACATCCCATACATCATTCTTCATAATAGATTCATATTCCTCGGCCATAACATCTTTCCAAACTTGTTCTTTTATGACTTCTTCAAATGTGGAAGGTTAAGCTTGAATTATAGTGCTCATGGCTACAACATATCCTTGATACCTGTAGGTCTTCTTCCTTTTTCTAAACAATCTTTGGACAGGAACATGACTATTAGCATCCTGAAGAGTTTCACGAAGTCAAAGTGGTCTCTTCCTAGTAGGAGGATTACTTGGAGGAGAATCTAAGGGATCCATGGGCTCCATGGGATCATCAACAATATCAGTCTCAGAATCAAGCATGGACAGGCCATCCAAGATATCCATATCACCATTCTTCTCGAGAGGAGGAGGTAGAGGAAGGTCTCTTGCTTTTCCAAGAGTGACATCTTCATTGAATGTAACATCCCTACTAATTTCAACCTTCCTTTGACTAGGAATATATATTCTAATTTCTTTATAATTTTCAAAATACCCAACAAATGCACCTTTTCTTCTCGTAGCTTCCAATTTTTTCCTTTTGTCCTCGAGTACATGGAAATAAACGGGACATCCAAATACGTGGAGATGACTAATGTTGGGCTTCACACCTGTAAATACTTCTTCGGGAGTCTTGTTTTCCAAAGCTTGGTGAGGCACCGTATTTTGAACATATACAACAACATGTAAGCTTCAACCCAAAGAAATTTTGGCAACTTTTGATCATGAAGTATGGCTTCTACTATAGAACTGTTCTTCCTTTCAGCCGGACCATTTTTTTTCGGAGTATATGGCATAATTTTTCCCTTTTTGACACCTTCTTTTTTGTAAAATTCAATGAATTCATTTGACATGTATTCTCCACCATTATTAGACCTGAATATTTTGATCTTCTTCCCTATTTGATTTTCAACCAATGCCTTGAACTCCTTAAATGTTTTAAAGCCTTCATCCTTATGCTTCAAATAGTATATCCATGTATTTCTTGAAAAGTCATCGATGAATATGTAGTAGAGATATCCACTAATATAGTGCACATGCATAAATCCAGAATGAATGATATGGAGGATATTAGTGGTCCTGTAGACGGGAATGGTCCACTTGTCATTTTTCCACTAACACATCTCAGACATACTCCATCATGTTATTCTTGAACCTTTGGAATCCCTGAGACCAAGTTCTCCAATTTCGGAAGAGCATCATAATGAAGATGAGCCAACCTTCACTGCCATTATTCACTTATATGATTTATATTATGAACCAATGCTAATAGTGGTCTTCTAGTGACCCTGTAGAGTGCTTCATATCTTGTTCCCAAAGTGAATGCATCTCTCATAAGTGATCCAATAGGCCAAGTAAGAACCTTTCCTTTGATCAAAGAAACCCTCATCCCTTTGTCTTCCAAAGCGGATATTGATATCAAATTTTTCTTTAACCCAGACACACAAATTACATCATGTACTACAATAGATTCCCCATAATTCAAATTAATGAAATTTGACAGATCCAAAACCTTTAATGGGATGAGTGGATTTGTCTCCAAGAATGATTTTCAAATTTGACTCCCTCTCTACTAAGTTAGAGAGAACTTCCTTGCAACTAGAGAAGTGATGAGTTGCCCCACTATCAACCAACCAACTATCCCACGAATTCAAAGGAGATGAACTATTAACAACAGAAATAAGAATATATTTAGGTTGATTCGCCACATTACTTTCATACCTGGGGAATTTTGACTTCTATTGTTGACGATGATATTCTTCATGGTCACTTGGAGAATCTTTTCTTATTCTATTATTTCCTCCATTGTGGTCATTCCTTCGGTCATCTCTCCTTCTTTGATCATTGAACCTATTGTTGTTGCTTCTAGTATTATAACATGGTCCATTTTTCTTCCTGGGGTAATCTCGATCATAGTGCTCCTTCTTAGGAAAATTGTAGCATTCAATGTTCACATATTCCTTTCTTCCACTATAATTTCAAGGAGAGGGCTTTCTTGAATTTGATGGACCTCCTTTCCCTTTCTTCTTCTCCTTCTCATGAGTGATGTATGTAGCGCATTCTCCTTCTTCATGCTTTTGAATCCTTCCTCTTGTTATCATCCTTGACTCTTCTTGAGTGATATTTCCAACAATTTCATAAAATGAAGGGAGGAAATTTGTGTTTATTATAGTAGTGATGAATTTTTCCCAAATAGAAGGGATACCTCTTAGAGTCACGACCACCAGTTCCATGTCAGGCACAACTTCTCCAACTATTAGTAGTTGATTTTTAATATGAGAGATCCTCATTATGTAGGATTGTATGGACTCTCCCTTGTTCATCTTGGTGTCTTTGAGTTGATATTTCAAGGCGAGGATTTCATTTAAATTTTTGACCTCATACATTCCAACTACCTTATCATACATGTATTTAGACCTTCTCAAGTTCAAAACATATGCAAGTATATTATCTTGTAAACTATCAACTATAATTTGTTTTTCATTAAACTCACCTTTCTTGTGTTTGTTCTTGGCAACAGTGGATGCATTCTCTGGAGGCTCGGGTACCTTTCCTTGAATGTAGTCCAAAATATCATTGTTTCCAACTATGATCTCCAACCTAACTTTCCATGCAACAAATTAGATGAGTCACCCAACTTCTCATCACTCTTGAAGTAGGAAGACATCTTGACTTTGACTAGACCAGTTCTTTCAACTTTCCAAAGAGAAGCGCTTCAAGGCTTGTCTCCTTTTGGGCTTGTCCTTCACCTTAAATTTGATACCATTATTAATTTTCATATTGTTCGATGTCATATCAACTACTTTAGCCCAATTCCAAACTTCAATTATCAATATTTCCCATTACAATTAATTTTTCCATTCATCAACAATAATTTAAGATAGAAAAATATATGCAATGACAAAGAATACAATCAACACATCAACAAGAGACACCATATTTGGTCAAAGACCAGGGGAAAACCCTACTAGGGGGAAAAACCTTGGAAATTATTCTTCTATTAGATTGTCATAAAATGTTCAATAGAGAGTACAATGAGGCCAATACGATATGATAAAAAATACAACCCAAAAACTTCAAAAACTAGTTTATAGTGGCAGAATATATTAGAGACAACTTGATTCAGACTTCAGACAACTTCTGAAAAATTTGGATGATGGTCAATTGTAGTCAAACCCTTGGATTCTCCCTGTAGGTTAGTGTGTGTGCATCGATAGCTTCTGTAGAAATTCCCACTGTAAATCAATAGATTATGCAATATACTAAAACATAATACAACATCTGCTTCTACAACAATTTGTGGAAGCTTAAATGAATTGAGCAAGATCAAGAGAACACATATAATTGAGAATGAGAAATAAATCACATATAACACAGAAGAAATAACTCGGGGAAAGCCTTAGCCTAAATCCCCAATCTTTGTATTATTGTACAAGTGGAAATCTTGTTCAAGTTACAAAAAGAATCAACTCTCAAGCTATCTTGCTCTCTCTACAATCAAACAATACAACTCATAGACTGAATAGACACTGTATATGTCCTCCTCAAGCTCTCCAAGCCTCCTATTTCCTTGCGTAGTTTTTCTTGGGGTCTAGTGAAGCCACATGTGTGAATTGGCCTCATCACACTCACTGAACCTGAAGAAGTAACTACACAATCCTCAAGGAAAGAATTCCTTCTGCATGCAAGGAATATTCACAATGGAATATTCTAGCAACTGATAGTACACTGCCCCTCCATCTGATCTCATCTGGGTCTCTATCTGAACTGATATCCATGAGTTATTTATGAGAGAATACTCAATTATCTGAAGTGCAGTAGTTACATGCATGCAAGCATTAACTAACTAAACTTACATTAATTCAACAAACTGTTTGAATTAATCTAACTGGACTTGACTCAGTTAACTAAGTCAACTAATTACAACTTAAATTACAACTCATGCTTATCTCTTTAACCGATGGATAAATTCCTCAATTAATGAAGAAATTGTTGCATGTCCCCACATAGACTTCAAGTTTGATTTTCCTTAACTAATTAACTCAAGATGAATTAATTAATTAATTTACAAATTTCTACTAAGATCGAATTCGATTTTTACTTCACTATTTTAGTTTAGGGACTGACTAAAATAGGAAGGTATCACAAAATGCTATTTTTAGAATGATATTTTTAGCACTTCCATTTTTCCTCCATTGTTGCTAAGATCAACACTGGCTGAACTGCTATTTGTAGCAGTGCTATTTTTAGCAATTCTATTTTTAGCATTTCTTGTTGCTATTTTCAACAGCTTCCTAGATGATATGTTGACCATAGCATGCATGCATCTAGGGACTAAATTTCCTAGTTATGTGCCAGCATTCAGAGTGAAAACCGTAATTTCATGTAAGCTTCGAATCTAAGACTTCACACCTCCATACAACCTTTTCCTTTGCCAATGTGCCAAACCAAATCAAATAGAAAAGAAGAAGATTATTGATGTTGTGATGTCCAAATGAGCTTCTAGGTCACTTGCATTTATAGGCTTCTAGGCGTGTCCAACAATTTCCATTGATGTTGAGGCTGACCTATCCAAGTGCGCATGAGATTGAAGCTGACCTGATCCAATATCCATAAGTGGGTGCACAAAATCGAAAACCAACTTGTACTTGTAAGAATGAGGTGATATTTAGGTCAATTTTGGTCCTCTCGAAAAGAGGAACTCAACAGCATAATCTTCTCTATCAAATGAGTAGTCCGAAGTGGAATTTGACCATAGTTGCATATTTTTAACAAGCAATTGCAATTTATGTCAAATTTCTACATGGTATCAAAGCCTTGAAATCACATTAGAACTAGTATTTCGAACTTGTCTCTCAGGAATTTCGATTTGGTAGCTTCAATGCAACAATTTTTCTTTAGGAATATGAGAATTTCTTTCAACGAATTGAGATAAGAGTATGCCCTAGAGGGTAACTCAAATTTCATAGCCTGGAAGGATCAAATGGAATCATCGGTCAATTACAATGGTGTGTTAGAATATGTTAAAATCGACGTTGCAAAACCCCAACAATATAATGCACAACAATTAGCCCAATGGAAGACGAATATTGGAAAGGTGAGGAGAATTATTCTGGAAGGTGTGAGAGATCATGTGATCTCAAATATCCATGGCAAAGAGACACCACTTTCCATGTGGAAGACACCGACTGATTTATTTGAAAATAACAATGACGATAGAAAATTGGCCCTGAAAGACAGACTATGAAACATAAGGATGCACAAGAAATATACTATTCCATCATATCTCTCCAAGTTTACACAAGTTCGTAATGAGCTTGGAGGGGTTGGGGTGAATGTTACATCAAATGACCTGGTGAGCCTAGCTCTTCTAGGCCTTCCAAAATCCTGGCATGGCTACTAGGACCCTGTGAATGGAAGGGGAAAATTACCAAATTGGGAAAGGTTGTGGTCTGATTTGGTTCAAGAAGCATTCAGGAGAAATAACAAAGATGGAACATCATCCAAAACTGAGGATGAAGAGAAATTTTCCGTGGCTGGAAAGGGGAAGAAGGGAAAAGGGAAGAAAACCTACATCCATCCAAAGTAATGGTAAGAAGAAAGAATTGAGTAAGATAAAATGCTTCCATTGCCACGAATTTGGGCATTATGCCACAAAATTTCTACATAATAAGTATGCCAAGGAACCTTTAGGAGGAGTAGGATGTGAAGCACTAGCATCATAATTTGAATTAGACTTCACCCTAATAGCATGAATGACCAACACCATTATGAGGATTGTGTGGTACCTTGATTTTGGTGACTCGTTCCATATGACAGGGTGCAAGGAATTTTTTAGTAGCATGGAGGAGAAGGATCTCCAGATGCATATCGGAATGGAGGATGATGGGAGGTATAGTTTTTGAAATATGGAAACAAGAATATTCCAATTTAATTTGTCCTTGAATTAAATTGGGAATTAAAATAGAATTTAGTCTTAACAACTACCTCGAAATAATTAATTACCTTATTTTAAATTTATTAGTTGGAGAAATTCAAGTCAGAAGTCTTTCTGAAGTGATGCAAGAGTTATCCCTTAAATTGAGATAATATTGAGTTATATTTGAGTTGTAATTAGTTAACTCAGTTTACTGAGTTAAGTCCAGTTAAATTAGTTCCAAATTCTTTCAAGAACTAATAGAGAGCTAACAATCAGTTGATGCATGCATGCACTCAACTAATGCTACTCCAGTTAACTGAAGATTTTCTCATCAGAAACTGATGCATGTCTATTCTGAGAAGGACCCGTTTGAGATTAAAATCAAGGACAATGTACTATCAGTTGCATGTGTTTTCTCAAGGAGAAAACTCATGCATGCAGTCAAGGATTTATCCTTGAGGATTGCGCAGTTTTGGAGGAGGTTATCTGCTTGGAAACAGGAGAATCATCCACAAGGAACAACGCAAGGAAATAGGAGCTTGGAGGGTAGAAAGGAAGGCTAGAGAGAAGCCAAGATTTCCTATGAGCATCTATGAGGATTGTACTGAGAGCTGGCTAGTTGTGAGAGCTTAGGCTTTGTATAATTCCTATGTATTTCCACATGTATGATAATACAATAGTGTGGGGTTTTTAGCTGAGGCTTTCCCCAAAAGTATTTTCATGTGTATTGTGCATTGGTTCTTCTTCTTCTGGTTATATTGTTCAACTCGATCTTTAAGCTTTTGAAAATTGATAGTAGAAGTAGGTTATAGTATTCTTCTTTGATTTATATTGCATTATCGGATTAACCTATCACAAATTTTCTACATGGTATCAGAGCTAGATTTGTAGAAATTTTCTACATGGTATCAAAGATGAATTTGTAGAAATTTTCTACATGGTATCGGAGTTGTGAACAATATATTAAGAAGAGAATTTGAAGTTTGAAGTTCAGGGTTGTAGGTGCAAATTGAATTCATATCATACTTCAAGGTTGGCCAATGGTGTTCTATGGCTTGAGACTCGAGTATGCCTTGGAAGGTAGCTCGAATTACACAACTTGGAAAGATATAATGGAGGTTGTATTAGAAGACAATGGCTTGAAGGAATTCATCAATCAAGAAATCCCAAAGCTAGCTTCAACTAATGCACAAGAGTTGGATGAGTGGAAGAAGTGTGTGGTGAAGGTGAGACAGATCATCCTTGAAGGAGTTAAAGACCATATTGTCTTGAGTCTCCATGGGAAGGATACCTCATTTTCAATGTGGAAGACATTGAAGGACCTCTACCAGAACAATAGCAACCAAAGGAAATTGGCACTCAAGGATAAGCTTCAAAGAATAAAGATGGAGAAGGGTGATACTACTTCCACATGTCTAAACAAGCTGACCACCTACATAGATGAGCTTGGCAATGTGGGAATAACTACTTCCGATGATGATATGGTGAGCCTTGCTCACCTTGGCCTTCCAAAGAGTTGGAATAGCTACCAGCACTCTATGAATTGAAGGGAGAAACTACCAGATTGGGAACAACTATAGTCAGATCTTATATAGGAGGAGATCAGGAGGAGCACACTAGATGGTTCTTCATCCAAGGATGATGATGAAGAAAATATGGCCTTAGCAAGTAAGGTAAGGAAAGGGAAGGGGAAGGCTTCCCATTTCAAATCGAATTATTCTCATGGAGGGAAGAAGGGTGACATGTCTAAAGTGAGATGCTTTAATTGTCACGAGATGGGACATTATGTGACTAATTTCCAATCGAAGAAGTCCAATAAGGGATCCTCGGAAGGATCAAAAGGTGATGCATTAGCCTCTCAATTCGAAATGGACTTTACCCTCATCACATGCATGGTGTCATCAATGATGGGTTGTGTCTGGTATCTTGACAGTGGAGCGTCATTCCACATGACTCGTGATAAAAATTTATTCAATGCCTTGGAGGAGAAATACCTTAAGATGTGCATAGAGATGGGTGACGATGAAAGGTATAGTGTTTCAGGAGTGGCATGATTTCTTTTCAAAGGGAGCATGGAGCTCCTCTCACCTTGATAGAATTTATGTATGTGCCTGGACTGAAGAAGAACTTTGTATTGGTCACAATGTTGGAGGACAAAGGATACGATGTTGTCTTCAGTAAAGGAAAGGTGTTCCTAGGGCACATAACCACGGGTCAGACCAAGAGGATAGGGATTCAGGTGAAGAATCTCTATAAACTAGAGGTAGATGATTGTGAAACATTGAGTATGAAAGCAGAATTGGTGAAAATCCAAGACATTGGTGAGTTGTGGCACAGACGGTTGGGCCATTTGGTCATGGGGCTTTGAAGATAATGTAGTAGATATCTACAAGGCTTCACAAAGGTAAACTTGAGCAAGTTGGCACATGTAAAGGTTGTACCTTGGGAAAGTACACCAAGTCTTACTTTCATGATCAAGATAGTTGAGCAGAGGCTATCTTAGAGTGAGTTCATACTGATGTGTGTGGACCATTCTCGATTCCATCCACAGCAAAGCAAAGCTATTATGTGATTTTCATTGATGACTATTCTCATAAATGCTGGATTTATTTCATGCAGAAGAAGGGTCGAACCTTCACAAAGTTTTGTGAGTTGAAAGCTTTGGTCGAGAAAGAGTCAGGGAAGAAGATCAAGGCCTTGAGAAGTGACACGATGGAGAATATGTCTCTCAAGATTTTAAGGACTTCTGTGTAGCATAAGGAATTAAACGAGCGTTGATGACACCTCATAACCCACAGTAGAATGGGGTGGCTGAGAGGAAGAACATAAATATTGTAGGGGTAGCATGGGAAATGTTGCATGACCAAGGCCTACCACTTCACTTGTGGGTTGAGGCATGCAACACAATGATCTATTTGCAAAATATAAGCCCACATCACATACTTAGGATGAAGATACCATAGGAACCTTTCTCTAGTAAGAGACCAGATGTGGGTCACTTTAGGATCTTTGGCTCATTGGTATATTTCCATGTGAAAATGGATGCATGGAAGAAGCTTGACTCGATAGCAGAGTTGGGGATATTTGTGGGGTACACTGATACACCTCAAAACTATCGGGTGTACTTGCCTACCAGTTGGAGGACAATGGTTTGCAGAGATCTCAAGTTTGATGAGCATAAGGCCATGAGAGTTTCCCTTGAGAGGGAGCTCCATCTACAAGTTGTGGAGGAACTGTTGGTTCCTAAGGAGGAGGAGCCTCAGACTGGCTGCTCGCAGAGGTTCCAGGAGTGGAGACATCCACTCAAGCAGAGTCTTCTAGATATGGACAGAAGTGCACAAGAGAAGCTGACAGATTGTTGGAGGATGCGAGAGAGAAGTGGGAGCACCATCTTCACCTGAGAGGTACACTAGATACATGGCCCTTGCTAGGGAATGTGTTGAGATCGAGACATCTTCCTTTGAGGAAGCAATGCAGCAGCCGATTTGGGTTGAGGCTATGGTGGAGGAGTATGACTCCATAGTTCATAACAGTGTTTGGGATGTGGTTCCGATACCGAAGAGCAAGTCAGTTGTGAGTTCCCATTGGCTTTACAAGGTAAAGCAAGCTACTGATGGTGTGAAGAAGCATAATGTTATGAAACCAGCTCACAAAAAGATAGAAAAGATAGATCAACGCTTTAGAATTCAGCCTCTTCGAGGGGGCAACCTCCTTTACATTACACAATTGAATGATTCTTTGATGATTCAAATGACAAAACCTCCTTTCTATATATATGAGTCTAAGGAGTCACAATATAACCCAACCAACCTAACAATAATAATATAAAGGCATAAAAATAACAATAGAGGGATTCTATAGGGCACAGTAAATAAACAATATGGGGACAATAGGGGCAAACAATATTAATAATGGATACAACTACAATAGTAATGGGGTAATCACTAGTATTATAAGGACCTAACATGCCCCTCTCCTTCAAAAAAGTGTTGTCCTCAATGCTTGAGTAGTTCTGGATGCTTCTGTATAAAATTCTCATCCTCCCATGTGGAATCTTCAGCGGATAGGTTCTTCCACTTGATGAGATACTCTGAAATTGATCGATTTCGTAACTGTTGAGTTCTTGTTTCTGTAACTGCTTCTGGTTCCAATATAATTTTTCCTTCCTCGTCAAGTTTTGGAAATATTGTTTTAACTGGGAGCTTGAAACCTATAACCTTCTTTAAATGTGAAACATGGAAAACTGGGTGCACTCGAGAAGTTGCAGGAAGCTCTAATTTGTATGCCATAGTACCAATCTTTTGCAACACCTTATATGGACCATCATACTTTGGTGATAATTTATTATCCTTCTTAGCTTGCTTGAGGGAAATTTTCTTATATGGTTGTAGCCATAGGAATACCCAATAACCTACATCAAAAGTTCTTTCGCTGCGATGTTGATCTTCCTGTTGTTTCATTCTATTCTACGCCAACACGAGGTTATCCTTTAAGAGTTGGAGGACTTGTTGTTGATGCTCGATGTGATGTTCCATTGCTTGAACCTTAGAATTTTCTCTTAAATATGATGTGATGGATGGTGGTTGATAACCATAAAGTGCCATAAATGTGGTCATTTTTGTTGCTGTATGGAAGGAAGTGTTATACCACCATTCAACCAGAGGCAACCATTCAACCCATTGTGTCTGTTTATCAAATACAAAGCAATGAAGATATCCTTCCAAACATTTGTTTACTATCTTAGTTTTCCCATCAGATTGAGGATGATAAGATGTATGAGCTAACTGAGTACCAAGACAAGAAAATAATTCTGTCCAAAAATTTCCAGTGAAAATGGGATCTCTGTCACTTACAATAATCTTTGGGTTTCCATGTAGCTTTTGAATTGTTTCATAAATGCAGTAGAAACTGTACTGGCTTTAAATGGATGTGATAATGCACAAAAGTGTGCGTATTTGGTAAGTCTATCAACTACCACCATGATGACACTCTTTCCCTCAGACTTGGGTAAACCTATAATAAAATCCATTGAAACCTTCTCCCAACGTTGGCTTGGAATGGATAAAGGTTTTAATAGACCCAGTGTCTTAATTGTTTCAACT
>APFE031516525.1:58211-108163 GCA_000404065.3 Pinus taeda | reverse complement strand
GTACGGGGTTAAAACCTACAGATCTGGACTATGATCTTTATGTTCTGTTGAAGACTTGAGTTTCTGTACTTTTATTGCATGCTTTAATACAGACTTGTTCACTTTTTATCTTTGAGCCTGGATTCATCTTAAGCGGTGTGCCCCTGGAGGCTAAGGGCCCGGCCCTGGAGGACACTTGCTCTTGTATTATTACGCGTGGTTTCCGTGAGGTTTGTTCATAAAAGTAATCTGGTAATCTGTTGTGTTTTCAGAATATTCTATTATATGCTTCATTGTGATTAAGTCATTTCGTGTTCTTGAACTTTATATCGATGCTATGTTATTTTATCAATTCTTTAAGTATTGATTAATTCCTAAAGGACACTGTTACTTTATTACAGAATTCTTCACGATTGTATTTTACATCATAACAAGTCATCTGGAAAAGTCTGTTTCACATGGTTATTGAACGTGACTATTCTTTATTATGAGATGCAGTCGTATGTGTTTTAACAGAAGCAGATTAAGTATGGTGTGTTTCTAAGGTTCTATAGTATTGTTCTATCATTGAGAGATTGATGTTTTGATTGGCATGATTAAATAGACTTGCAGCCTAAAGGACTCGATTATTGTTTATTTTACTTGTTGTTCCATTTACTTGTTGTTCCATTTATTTGTTGTTTCATTTATTTGTTGTTCCATTTATTTGTTGTTCCATTTACTTGTTGTTCCATTTCCAGATTGCTAATTTGTTGTTTCTTGAGGACAAACTTAGGCTGTAGTGGGCCCCAGCATCTGCTACCTGGATCCCAGACCTCTGATTTGCTCCCATAAGCTATGAAAGGGATGTGTTATTGCTACCAAGCCCTTGGCTGATGTGCTGTTCCATTTCATTATCATTTCTTTTATCTGATGTTTCATTTCTAATCATTAAGAACGATCCCAGGCTGTAGCGAGCCCAGCATCTGCTATTCGGCTCCCAGACCTCTGATCTATTCTCATCAGTTATGAAAAGGATGGGTTAATGTTGCCGAACCTTTGGTTGATGTAATACTTGGTGTGATTTGGTCTTTTGAAGTAGTTAAGTTGTAGGTTTGCATTACTTTACTTGCATAGCTTTTGAATAGCTGTACTACAAGCATTACTCTGGCAAATGCTAGCCTCAGACTAAGACACCCTTTGAAATAACCAGAGGATCCTGGATTGACATATTAATGTAAGGTAACTAGAGGTGAAAGAGACCCTTGTTATAGCTCTACAACTGGCATCTTGTCCTGTTGTTGTTGTAGTTGTTGTTGAAGTCGAGGTACCTGCTGTTGATGTTGGATCAGTAGGAGGGGCTGCTATGGTGACTGTAGGAGGAGCAACTGTAAGATTTGGAGCTGTTTGAGCTGGATGAGAGGCCAACTCTCCCTGTTTTCCTTGCAGTGTTGTCTCCAAGGCTTTCTCTATTTCTAGCAGTCTTTGATTCATCCTCATTAACAAACTTACCACATCCTCCTCTTCTCTTTGTTGTGCAACTTCTGTGGTCTGAGGGTGCATTGTAATTGGCAGCCTGAGTTGTCTTCTGAGGGCTGCCTTGTCTTCTTCTTTCTTTTTTATTAAGGCCTGTGTGCCCTTGGGATCCTTGGGATCATGTCCCATTGCCATGATAATCTCCTCCAAGGATTTAATTATGTTATCCTTGGCTAATGAGGAGGCCTTTTCCAGTTCCAATTGGGCAGAAGTATTATACAATGAATTCTGCAGTTTATGAGCCAGTAGTGCTTTGTCTGCCAAGGTAGAGTATACCATTTCTCCGGTTTGTTTGTGTAACTCAATCTGGTCCATTGGGTGGATGTCTTTAGCAAGAACTTCCAGATTGGTCCTGATATAATCAGCAGCTGACTGTGGCTGCGGTGTGGTGGGCCTGAACTGACTAAGGGTCATCTTCCCTGCTTGGATATCATAGGCTGCCATTAGCTTTTGTTGATTGGTGAGAGCCATTCTTAGCAATTGGTTATATAACTGGAACCTTACCGGCTCATTTCTGGCCTTGATTTCAGTGAATGCTTTCTTGATGACAGAGCCTTGCTTGCTCTGTTGCTTGGTGGATGTAACCTCCACACCATGCTGCCTCTCTTGCTCCCGCTGAAATGAGCTAGTTGATCTTTCCAAAAATGGAGGAATTTGTTGTTCAGTTGTTTCCTCACCCCTTAGGTTGCCTGCTGTCTCCTCTGTAAATTCTTCCTCGGAGTAGGGGTTCAACCTCTGCCTCTTCTCCCCTTGCTGTTATGTGGATGCCCCTGTGGGTGTCCCTTCTGGTCTGTCCCTTTTCTTGGCTCTTTCCTCATTAAGAGGAGTTTGTAACACAGGGATTTCTGTTACCTTTGCTTGTGTTGAAGGGCCTTGCCCTTGACTTTTTTCCTTAGTTGTAGCTGGTCATCTTCCATTGTATTTTGCTGCTCTGAATGTTGTACTTCCTTGCCCTTTCCTTGCAGGCAGAGTAGTCTCTTGGGCAGGTTGTTGTGAAGTTGTGGCAGATGCTGTGCTCGCCCCAATGTGTTGTGGCAATGTGAAAGGGACCTGTCCAAAAGAATCCATGTCAATTGTCTTCTCAAACTCTTTCATTTCTTTTTCTAATTTCTCTTCTTCAGTAAGCTCTTCAACTAGTGTTCCCTCTACCCATTCTTGTCGATTAGCATATTGTTCAATCTGAGGGATTCTGTGGTGCACATATCGTGTAAGCTTGTTTTTGACTCTTATAAAACTTATGAAATGTTCAGGGCCATATGGTGCCCAATGAAAGCTTTGTTTTAGCATAAGTTCATCTCTTAGTATCTTATCTGCGTCTTCCCAGGCTTCTTCCCTCTCATTGAAGATAAAAGGGCCCAATTGATGTCTTATCTTGAGCTGTGTTTTTTTCCTAGTACCATAGAAATGAGTCAAATCTGAACTACTAAATTGCCTGAAGTATCCCAGGGCAAAGAGTCTCATGGGGACATACTTCGGCAGCTTGTAGGGAGATAAATGACAGCCATAAATCCTAATCACTGTGTGGTTTGGTAAAAATACTAATCACCAATGCTGTAGCCCTTTAAGAGATGTAAACTCCTCTGCATTTCAGCAAAGAGCCTGTCAGGAGGAGTCATCATCAGCAAGGAAGTGGCTGGGTATATGAACAGGTCAATGAACTCACAATATGTATAAGGGGAATGGTGGACTTCATGGAAAATTGAGGTCCAGAAAATCATAGACCTCCTCTCTCCTTTGGGGTCTAGTTTTTTAAGAGGAACTTGGAAACTATCAGGATGATAGTACAGCAGTAGATGATATATATAGGATGTGTATTTGAACACCCTTTCTCTCTCTAAAATCATGAATTGCTCATGGATTTTATTTGCTATGAAGGTGGCATAATCATACTTGACAGCAGGGGGTTGTTCTAGAGTGAACATGGACATCAATACTAACACAGTTTCATCAACATACTCACTGGTTTTGAATCCTAAAATGTAGGATATCATGTCTATAAGGAGTTTCCCTGCCTCATTGAACCATACTTGGTGATAAGGAGGAGGTTGATCAGGCTGGCACTTTGGTAGCATAAACAACTGAGCAATTCTTGTTATCTCTGAGTTAGGCAGCTTGGCACCTTGATCAAGCAAAAGTTTCATGGTGAGAGGAACCAGAGGCTGAGTTGGTTCAAAGTTCAACATCTCATTTATGGACTGAGGAGTAATATAGAAGAGTACAGATCTAGATGGAGCCATAATTGCTCTTTGTGTGGGATCATAATTTGCACAGCATAAATGGATGAAATCAGGGAGCACATTCACTGAAGGGAGGTAATAGATAGGCATGTTGGATTCCCAAATTCCCAGGACATCAGACTTGCTTCTGTGGCTATTTCTAATTTCATAGAATGCTTGCAGGTGAGGTTTGAAACCCATCATATCCTTAATTTGAAAGTCATTTTTCAGCAAGGGGTATCCATTCCAATTCCTTATGTGGTGCATTCAAGGGTGCAATGTTTAGGGCCACTGGAGCTTCCATGGTTCACTAATCTGTGTTTTTTTTAATTAGATTTTGGGACTGTGTTATAACAGAAACAGAGTACTGGCACTGGGTCTTTCAGCGGAATTTCATAGGAATTCTTGTCGAACTGAGCTTCGTATCCAAATGACCTCACTGGGTAAGTTTCAAAGGAGAGATAGAGTCTACAGGGTTTAATTGGTGGCTGGAAAAACAAAGGAATGATGCTCTTTTGCAAGTGAGTTGGACCAAATATAACTCAAAATTTTGACACTTTTTGGAGATTTTGTCGGCGAGAGTGGCTTGAATTGCAGTTTTAATGGGCAATTTGTTGAGGAAAACTGAATTAGCAAGTTTCCTTTGAAAGGATGGTCACATAGAGACTTAAACTACGGAGTCTTCGCAGGCAAGTGGGTATTTAATTTCGACTTTAGTTCTTCAGGCATTTTCTACAAAGAAATTGAGAAAAAACAGGGTTTGTGGACAAATAATGGGTAAATACCTGTTTTACAAGTGACTGGTATGAAATGTAGTTGCAAACTGAGCTGAGGGGGCCGGGTTTGCAGCGTGAACTCGCCTGAGTGACGGACTGGAGCGTTGGTGGCGACTTGGACGTAACGTGCATGCATAGTCTCCGCAATATGAAAAACAGAAATAGACACAAACCGTCGTTTTCGCAACTTTTAAACAAAATTTGGGTTTGTTCGGGCTTTTTGGCGCTTTTTGGGGATGACGTCAGCATGACGTAAATTTGTCCTGTAGTGGGGTATGGAAGGTGTTTCGACGGGCAACGTGGCACTGACATGGACGGATGACATGGAGGACGAAACCGTAACGGGGGCACTGGCATGGGTGTAGACGTGGTGAATGACATGATGCATGACGCGAGCAGCGGGACCAGAGGGCGGTTTGTGGTTTTCATCGGACCGCTTTTGGTACGGGAGCGGTTTGTGTCAGAACGGGACTGATGCAATAGAAAGCCGACACGCGTCCCTGGGTACGGCGGGAAAACCGCTTTCCATTGGGAGCTAACGAACGGATGTGGGGGCGGCTCCGATATCGACGAGAGCCATTGGATCTGGAGGGTGCGATCCAACGGTTGACGGGAGGTATAGATGGCAGAGGTTTACAAAAAGGGACCCGCACTAATATTTTAATGTTTTTGCAAATACATGCGGGTCAATACTTTGGTTAAGAGGGTTTGTATGGAAATCATGTGGGTGGGTTAGGTGTGGCTATTTATTTAACCGGGTGTTAAACAAATTCCAAAGACGCGGAGGGTTATTATAATGTTTTTGGTAAACACTATAATTCCCAAGACTTTGCCATATGGCTATAGTTGTAAGGGGTGGGGATATTATACATTTTTTGGGTTTTTTTATGTATTTTTATGTATAATAAGGGAGGGGAAATATAAGTGGGAGTTTTATAATAGAGTTAACATGGTTAATATGAATATGGGGGGAAGTGTTGGGTGCATGAAATTGAATCACCTAGACTTGGGTGTGGGGAGAAATAAAACTTTACACAAGAAATGTGGCTTGGAGCTTTTAAGTAAACCTGAAGTTTCACTTAAGTTTTTATGGAAATGGAGTGAAGTTAAGAGTTTGAGCAGATCCCAATCTCTTTGAGGGATGTTAGTGAATGATTATTGTGAGGGGAGAGAAGGGGAGTTAGGCATGCAACATCTGATCTATCATCATACCTTTGCCATGGCACTTGAGATAGCCATGAAAATAGATCATATTCAAAAAGATGACATTGTTGATAGACCTGTTTCTGCAACTTCAATCTACTTACCCATGCTACAATTCCTAACATTTTTTCTTCATTTTGATTGGGTGCACTTGAACTAGCAAACCCTGGTTTCCTCTTTTCTTTTGGCTGCCCTCCTATCTAAATCTATCCTTATCTCTTCCAAGGGCTCAGATTGAGCAGTTGGGCCCTTTGCTTCTCTACCTATCTAGCGATCTGCCAAACTTGGACTATTTGAACAGACCTTATTCACTATTCTAAAACAAGAAATTTAAACATGATCTAGCGAGGGTTGAACTGTCTGGCTATTCATCAATTGAGAGAAAGTCAGTGATTGCACATTCTAAACTTGCTTTGCAACATGTAGTAAAGTAGTAGCATTTTGACAAGCCACTTTCGTGGTCTTTCATTGGGGTTCCTTTTCTTTCTCTTTTTCTTGAATTTTTGATTTTTTGAAAATATGGAACCTTTGCAGCATGGAAAGGATGATCATATTTGGCATTTCCACAGTCAATCATGAAAAATGACACCTATTGGTATAGGAACCTAACACGTAGATCCCAATCACTTCTCTGCGCGTTTCATACATTGGTCAGCACGTTGCATGCCTTGTTTAACACTTTTTCACGTAGAATCTTCTGCGTGGTTTCTCTTCCTACATAATGGTCTTCCCAATATTAAGAACCATCTGCAAGGTCGCCCCCCTAACACATGCTTATTGACCATGTATTTTAGCGTGGAGTACGTGTGCATCTGCACAGATTGGGGCTTTTCTCTATAGGCCTATGTCCACTTGGCCAGATGTGGCCCGCCCTTGACCCGCCTACCTTATGCTACCTGACCTACCTTAGAGGCCCCGGCAGATTGCTGACGATAAACGGCCAACCGGTCTAATCACTGGGTAAGGTGGGTTAGTAGAGTAGGAAACACATAAGTGAAGGCAAGTGGGGTAAAGGTAAATAGGAAGAATGCCTGCCTTGCCTACCTCCTAAGAATATGTCCTTTCAACCAGTGTTAGCCTATGCAATGTTGTATGAAAGCCCGTCCAAAAGCTCCTCCTCTATTGGAAGCCCTTCCTTCCCTTACAAGGCTATAAGTTGGGGGCATTACAAAGGTTGGGTAAGAAGAGTGGTAAAAAGTGAAGGTTTGTAGCACGTGTGAGTTATCCTGTTCATCAGAATTGTCTGCCAATCACATCTTCGGCTTCCTAAAGCGCACTCTCATCCTTCTCCTACATTTGCACCAATCATCAAAGCTTCCTTTGTGCGTACCCCACCATCTCGCGGGCGTAGCGCACAATACCCAATCCAAGGCCTGGAAGCGTTGCTTTTCTGGAACCTCCCTTTCAAAGGCATCCAAGAAGGTATCTACATCATTTAGATCATCATAAGTAGGTAGATATCTTACTTCTATCAACACGCAGTGTAACGACCTTGTCATCATATTGCAGTTCAGTGTAGTTACTTCATGTAATCGATTATGCCATCGTTCTACTTCTTCGTCGGAATTTGAAGTACAGGAACTTTCGTGTTCCCATGTAATCTGTCCGTCCATGGTGGGATTCACCCAGTCTTGGTCTTGCGTTGTTATCTTGTAGATGTAGTCCAGATCATCATCACTTTCGTAGTTGCGGACCGGCTTCGTATAGCTGATGCTTCAACAAGGTCCGGGGGTATAATTACGCGCAGTGACTTCTTTTCAAAGATCATTTTTTGCTTCTTCAGATTAATTACCCCATTCATATCAGTGCCCTAGTCAATTCCTAGGAGTGTGGGGTAGGGATTGCTGTCATCAACAATCTCTATTACTTTGAAATCTGCCAGCACACTCGCTCCCTCAATATCCACAGTTATTTCCTGCAATCGCCTATGGGTATTATTTTCTGCTGATTCACCATTCTCAACTGAATCAAAGACTATTGTAGCACAAGTATTCCCATTCATTCCCATGTCTGGTTCGGTAGAACATCCGCATCTGATCCCAAATCCAGAATGACTTAGTTCCCTAGCGCGATCCCAATACTTGTGTTGATGAGTTCCTGTAACACTTTTATAGCCTTACTATCACATAGTAACTTCATACATGTTTCAAGGAAAGTTGTCAGCATGGATGGGTCAATTTCTGGCTCTGGTTTATCTGTGCTTCCTGAAGTGGAGGCATCAACGAAGCTCTTCTTAACTTCCATCAAGGTTTCCTGAGCGCGCTCCAAATCAAACTCTTCTTCCTTCGCTAGAGCTTTACGAACCCAAGTACTATCTTCTGGCTAGTTTCCTTTGTCATCTCTTGTCATAATTCCACTTCGGAGCACAATGTTTACATTCGGGTCTTCCTCGCGCGGCTCAAACCTCATCATTTGCAGGCTCTGAGTCAGGGAAGGCGGTAGCGCTCCTTTGTGGCGTAGCCTAGCTATCAACATAAGACAATCTTCTATCTCATGATCGAACAACATGCAATACTTGCATGATGGGTGCGTTGGATTGGTGCAATTGTGGGCATAGTGTCCTAGCCCTTTGCAATTGTAGCAAATCAACTGTTTGTGACCTCTACTAGGTCCTCCTTTGCCTCAACCTCGTCCATGCCCCTGAAATCTTGTTCGTTCCATTCTTTCATTTTGGTCAAGGGGCCATGCTTCGGCCTGAACTTTGTAGGTGGGAGTTCTATCCATCATCAATTCATAACTTCTACACATATGTGCATCATGCCCCACCGACCTACAAAATTTGCAGAACAACTACTGCAAATTTTGCGTATACTTTTGTAACAAGTGACAATTGTCTGTGGCATGTTTTCCAGCTATTTGACAGATTGCACACCACAAAGAAGGTGTCGCACTAGGCCTTCCTTGATCTTTCAGCCTTAAAGGCATTGGTCCTCCTCCTACGAGGTAATTTGTAAAAACTGAGTAGTTGTCTTTGTCATGACCCTGGCTCTTGCAATTTACGCACCACACTTCTTTGCGCACTTCTGGTCGAATCGTCCTATTCTGTTTTAGACTCTGCATCTCAAGGCACAGATTCTTCAGTTGCACATGGATTTGTTGAACTCCCAAATTAGGATCTTGCATTACGGTCTCATGTAGCCTCATAGCAATCTCTAATGCCTTTATCTGGGTTGTTATCTTCTGCTGTGATAATGCACTTCTTAAATGTGGTAGTAGCGAAGCTACAAACCACTCGCGATGCTATCCATCTGTCAGATCCATATTTTCTTCGGGAATCGTATATTTCAGCCTTTGATCTAGTTCCCAAGGAGTCTCGCTTGGTAGCATCATGATCTCTTAAAATCCCATGATCGACTGCACTTCAGACTTAGGCCTACTAAATTCTCTATTTAGCGTTATTTAGATATTTGCGACTCCCACATTTGGATTGTCGTTGGAGTACTTAATATACCAGGTCAGCGCATGATCTTGCAGGGTGCTAACTAATGTCACTTTCTTTATATGGTCATCTGTAACACCTTGCGCTTCCCATACAGCCCTTACAACGAACCAGAATTGGTCCAGATCTTCATTTCCCAAACCTTTGAACATAGGGAACTTCATTGAGCTTGCCATATTGAATCGCGGTGGTGGTGGAGTTGGTATGGGTGAATATGGATGTGGTGGCGGTGAAGCTAGTGGTGGTGTGGGTGGAGATGGTATTAGCGGAATTCTTTGTCTTATCAGATGAATAACGCTTCGTGGAGAGACCTTCGCGAGCTCTTCCTCGTCCCCTTGCGGAAGTGAAATCAAGAGGCTATTTTCTGGTCCCTTATTTCCTTTGTTCATGTAAACCTTTCCACTTCACATAGCCCTAAACATCAAGGTAACTGCATAACGCACTTTTCACACAACAACATTTTAATCCAAATATTCAAATATTTTATGTACTTACCTCACGATCCTTTGAGAAAGCGTCGCTATGCCTCATTGTAGCTGACTGAGGTGTCAACCACGAACTCAGTAACAAATCCTCTGATAATACAATCAAGACAATGATCGACGATGTGTGTGATCTTATCTTTCAATGCTTCCAATCTCCACACTTGCTCCGGGGTCCACACAATAGGACTGTCAAGTTTCCACCTTCCTTGGCTATCTGCTAGCTTCGCGATCCACTCGTATAGCTCAGTAGGGAAGGATGTGAAAAAGATTTCATGGATATTTGTATACAGGTAGCTGCCTAGCCACTCTTCTTTTGATAGTCACGGGTTTCTGTTCTCCTGTGCCATGAACTCGTGAATTCTTCTATCCAACCAGCCTTCAATTTATTTCTTAGTTGGATTCCTATGATACGACATCACACATCTCTCATGCATATTTCGGTCCTGGCAACAGAACCATTTGTTGGCTTATGGGAGCCTGACCAAGGTTCAAAGTTATTCAGCCAAACAAATACCTACACTACTAGCCCTTTTGGCATCAGCCCACGGAGCGCGGAATGAAGTCTCACCCGAAGTAGTATGGGGGGATGCTGGAACTAAGTTTCTGCACCCTTGATGTGATGTTGGTTTAGTCCAACTAAATCTGCCTTTGCGCAGGTCACTTCGCGCACTGTTCTACCCTTAAGTACCTTCGCAAATTGTTATAATTGACTTTCGCACAAATCTATCCAGGTGTTGAAGTCCTTTCACGTTGCTAAGGCAGCGAACTGTGATATCTCCTAAACTACGCCAAGTATCTTACTTATCTTATTAAAAAGTATTAATTATCTTTGTGTAAACCGATATTCTATCTTGCGTTCACTTAGCCAATATAGTTATACACATTGACACATTATATCAGCATTAAAAGTGAAATTCATACCCAATATAACAGATGCATAAAATAGGAAATAAAGACGCAGAATTGATAGAAACTTCTCTTTGTTAATGCTTCCACTATTTATAGATTTGACTTGCCCTGCGCACTCAGCTGCAGGGGTCTGCGCACTCAGCTATGACATACTAGGCCTTTGCACACTCAACTGCAGAGCCTCTTCCTATGCTACGACCCAGAACTAGACTTTACACTTCAGAACTATCTCGCATACATCATTCTTCCTTAGATATTCTGTGATTAGCTGCCTTAAGTACTTAGAGCTTCACTCTATTTATACAATCCCATAGTCCGTGGACCATGGGTAGATCTTCTACAGCTGACATTATATTATCAAAATAAGGGTGGAAAACCCTATGAGTCTTTACATTGGAATTACAAAATTGACCAAAATCTAGGCTTTAAGCCCCAAAACTTCCCTTGGAAGATCACGTGCCCAACAACCATTGTACCTGTACTACTGAACACCTATGATACTTGGAGAAAGAGCAACACTCAAGGCAAGCAAACTTTTAGTTGAAACTAATAGCAACTTGAGGACTGACATGCAACACACCTGGGTGATTGACTGGAAGATTTGCACAATTTTCACTGGGAGGCTGGGAGACTGGCTGCTAGAACTGCACATAACACATTCTGGACTGTCAGTGAGCTAACTGACTACTAAAACTATGTAGAGCACAGTCCAACTTGGCCTGCTAAGGACTAGAAATGTGCAATGCATAGCTTAATTTAGCATGACTACAACTTGCGAAAATTGCATTGCACAATTCTGGGGGCCAACTGAGGCATTTCCTCTCAAAAATACGAAGATCACACTCTATGAGGCCAGTGTGAGGCAATCTCTACACAATTTCTAGGAGCAAGGAAAGGGATTCCATCCCAGAAATGCGTAGAGTAAGTTGGGCAAGGCAAGGTTAAGGCCAAGGCAACTTAGGCCCACCGACGGGTGATTGAAAACAATAAGGACTAAATGCATGTGTGAAGCTGGGTGCAATGGTGACCGTAAGTGCAGAAATAATGTCATACATGTGACAACAAGGAGATGCAATGAAAAACTTGAAACAATGCTTCTACAAGCTAACATGCATTAAAACAACAACAATCGTTCAATGAAACCAAGTGAACAACACTCACACAAATTGAAATACAAAAAGCGACAGAAAAGCAACAAAAGACATGAAAAGCAGACTTACCTGAAAAAAGTTGAGCCAAGTGTGACGAAGGTTCCTAAATGTGACGGGGAATGTTAGAGCTCCGAGATCAAAGTGAAAAATTAGCTTTGAACTGTCGAATAAATAGTTTTGACAAGATCAAGGCTTATGACGCACATGCCACAAATATAGGAAAAAACAATGTTTGGCGAGAGGTTTCTAAAAGAACTTTTTCATGTGATGCAGGAGTCTCCAACTTGTGACGTAGATAAGTTCCCTTTGTGGACAGAGACAACCCCTCTAGCCCTAGAGTGGGTTTGTTGTCTAGATAAATCGATCTTGTGGACAAGACCGATCTCCCTAGTATGAGAAGATAGTCTAGCAACAAGCAGACAAGCAAATATATCTTTCTCTAAACATATGTGATTCATAAATAAAAGCTATAAAGGTGTGTAGACCCTACCTTAAGTCCAATGCTAGTTTGTAGCAGCCATCCTTCAACCGTTCGAACGAGTTTCCTTTTGAGAATCTACAATCACAAACAAGCAAACATGAAATAGCACCTGCATAGCTAATATCATAAATCATGTCCATTATGGTGATCAAGGAATCCATACAATAAATCATAAAACAACAGCTTATTGAGAAAAACAAACTTATTTGTATTAACTTTGAAGTAGAAGAACCTTACAACCTTTTCAGCCTTGATGTTGAACAAGCTCTTCCCATGGTCCAAAACAAGAATCTCCTTTACTTTGACAAGCCTTACACTCTTCCAAATGAGATCAAAGAGGTATGTAATCTCTCCTCCTAAAAGCTCAAATAAGAAGACTAAGTTCCAGCAGCATTTCTCCTCCAAAATATTCAGCTTTCAACCTCCCAAGTAAACAACCCAATGCTTCATTTTATAGTGCAGAGGAAGGAGGTTACAGGTCCACCTATGAAGGGATAGAGTCCTCCTTCAAAGGGATAAGCTCCTCACATCAAGGGGTTAGCTCCTTAAGGTATGGGATGCATGAACCTTAAGGGAGTGAACTTGCCACCTCAAGATTCCTTCTAGAAGCTTCTAGAAATGACTCAAAGTGAGTTTTTAAGAATATAATTGCACCTTTTTAACTTTTACAGGGGTTCGCACCCATAACACAGAGATAGAGTGGTCAGGTATGCAGGAGACATGACCATTAGGTGCGGGACTACAGGTAATGCTAAGAGAAAGTGCAGAACTATAGTTTTAGAGACTTTTGAGGGATTTCTCTCATTTTCAAGGCTTGATATGAAGAACTGAGGCTTAAGACTTGCAAAGGAGGAAAGTATGAGTAGTAATGGACTCACACAGATTGTAGAATGTCAAGGTGACAATTTTTTTGTGCAACAGATTGCCCCCTAAAGTGCAAAGTCTGTAATAGATGAAGATATAGTTTGTCATCTATGAAGAGTGAAGTACTTTATCATTTCAAGGATCATCCTGTGGACATCCCAGTGGGAACCTGTAAAAACATTCAATGCAAAATATATATATGTGAACATATCATCGCTAACGTAGGCATTCCCATACTCAGATTAAAACTGACTAAATTGTTCTGATACAAGAATGATTTTGTAATACATCAAGAGTGTAGACATATGTAGACACAGTATGGACACAGCCATCTGTTTATGAATAGTCTACTGTATAATGAATAACAAAATTCCTCATAGCCTGGATGGTAGAAACTAGATCCAGGGTCTTGATTTCTGCTTTCCGAACTAGTATGATTCTATCCATGTGAATGAATGTGTCGAAGTCGAACATGGTAGAAACCACTTTATTACCAGTCAATGATGTGAACTGTTAGCAAGTGTGAGAGATACCACCAGTAATGTCAATGGATCTTAAAGTACTCAGTACATCCATGAAATGTGAAAAAATGAGCTGATGTCAAACATGTCATAGAATCCTTTGATCGAAGGTCAATGATGCAACCTATCATCGAAGGCGAGAAACTTGCCATTAGGGCATGTAGATTCCAAGGTACTGACGATTTCTAGATCATCTTTCTAGATAATGAGATGAAGTTGATAGAAAGCGATCTGCCGTAGGCAATCCCACAACACGAAATCATAGATCAAGTTTTGAAGAAACATATTGGCAAGGACTGACTCAGGGATGGTCAAAATGGATGACAGATATTTTTGCAAATGAATGGTTCGTTTGAACTGACCTCTTGAACACATAACGACACTGTAGATGGTTTGGTGATAATTGACTCGAAGCTAATACCCAGAAACTAGTTGAAGACTTTCAATATGGTTTGATTAACTGTTAGGCAAAGGATTTCCCAACCTAGGTGAACAAAAAGTGTCGTGTTCAAGAGTGGTTAATTGCTTTTATAAAACACAAAGTGTGACAAACAAGTTCATTTTTCTCTCTTTTCCCCCACCATTTCTGGCAAGTACCTCTTTATTTTTGACAAGCTTGAGGAGGATAACATTTGCTTGTTTATAAGCTCATCCTTCGGATGAGTCCAACTTAGTTTAAAATTTGAACCCTAAGAAGGAGTGGTTCATTCCTGTTTAAATTGAACGGGTCCTTTACTGTTAAATTTTAATGAGTTCAGTATAAGAAAAACTAGATGTCTTTCAATTTTAGGGAGTCAAAAGAAAAACTTAAGAAAATTCCATGGGTGTCCTTTTTCGTAAATTTGTGGCCCCCAAGCCCGAAAAAGTATAAAATAATACTTGAGAGAACCGCTTGACCATTACGATCAAGGAGTACTTTTCATAATTAGTGGCTCCGATCTGAAAAAGTAAAAAAGTGATCGAAGACACGTCATTTTATAACCAATATCGAACTTGAAATGACAAAAGTCTGACAATGTCAGAAAAGAGCTGTAAGTGGACCACCTTTTTAATTCTGTTTAACGAGTTTAAAAAGGAAAAAACTTGGCAATCTTTTCATATTTCACGAGTGAGAAAAGAGCTTAAAGAGGACTCCAATATTTCACTTTTCGTAAATTTTGGAAGAGTCCGAAAAAAGTGAAAAAGTATGTTCTTTGTTGAAAATGATCAATTTTCCCTGAAAAATCCAATATTTTGCACAACAACTCAAAACATTACGCATACATGTTTAAGATAAATATAAATGTATCAAAAAATTACCTTTTTAAAATGAAAAATAAATAAATAAAAAATTCATTTATTCAAAAAAGCTTATAAAAAGGGCTTTTGCAAATTCATTTTTACCATTTGATTTCAGAGTGATAAGTGAGAGATTTTGGGTAAGAAACTTCTTGTGAAGATTGCCGAAAATCCGTCCATTGGATCGAAAACCATTAGCTCCAGGTAATCCACATCATCCTTATCTCGTATTTCAACTGTTTACATTTCATTTTAAGGCTTTAAAATTGATTTTTTAAGGAGAATTTGTTTTAGAAAATTGCTCGTGGGGGTCCGTAGGTGCAACATGCAGCCCCTGTGGACCCCAACTTTTTTCTACAAAGAAAAAAGTCGTGGGTCCGCACCTATTGCTTACGACGAGTGTGGACCTATGCACTGTCTGTAACTAGCAGGTGCGGACCCCGCAAAATGGATTTTAAAAATTCAAATTTCTCTATTTCCGCCCAAAAATTTTCGAACTAAACTATTCTAATATGTCGTTTTTGCATTATAGGACATACAAAATGCTTGTTTGGTGGGAACGCGAGCATGAAGATGTGGACCTTGCCGCAATAAATCATCCACCCACAATATGCGCATTGAAAGCATGCAGATTGTTTAAATTCTGGGCCATACCACCCAGGAGGGCCCAAGTAGACTTCTTGCAATGGCTGGTAGACAAGTGGAACATACAGGACCAGTGTTTCATGATTGGTGGCCACCGGCTCGAAATTGAGCTAGAGAACATATATTTCTTGACTGGTTTGCCCAAGAGAGGTGAACGATTATCTCTTTTCGGGACTAGGCCAGGTGGCCAGTTGTCTAGTCAATTTAATGTCTTAAATTTCTCTACATAAATTATCAATCCGGGTATCGTAAACTGATGAAGTGTGGTGCACTATATGTGCTTAGTTAACCTTTTTCTTACTTCGTTGTTTTATAGTTTATGTTGTTTCTGGGGTTTTGTTCTTGTTGGTTTTCTAATGACTATGAGACCCAGTATCCTTGCTGATTTAGCAAAAGGACAAGATGATTCTATCATGTCATTAGTTCAATCAAGATAAAATGCAATAACCAAACAATGAGCTAGTGACTATGAGACCCAGTATCCTTGCTGCTTCAGCAAAAGGACAAGATGATTCTATCATGTCATTAGTCATTAAAAGGCTATGTGCATCACTAATCTACAATCAACTTGAAAGCAATTTATGTACAGCTAATATACATAAGCATAACAAAATTAAAATGCAAAATTAAATGACAATTAACAAGGCAGGGGCCCTCTCCTGCACCTATAAAAATCAAAGCGAAAATTGAACACACTTGCATGAATTAAAAATTGCATGAATGAAAAATCTAATCTATCAAACTTGAAAGTAATCAAATCAAATCAAAGCAATATTTACAAAATGAAATCTATTCTACCTTACATTCTACAAAGCAATATTTACAAAATGAAATCTACTCTACCTTACATTCTAATGTGCTCCATGACATCTACTTCACATCTCCTTCCATGTTGAGAACATCAAAGCTTTATTTAAATTCTTCAAAAGTACAAATTACAGCAAATTTCTCCAAAGCTTTCAAAAGCCATCAAGGAAGAACTACAATCTTAAGAACTAGGGACTAAAAAGACTAAAAATACTTCAAAAAGAGACTAACTAATGAAGGAGAGAGATCTCCTATTTATACAAAAAGATGAGAGCCATCTCATTAATGATAATCCATGAATCTCTCCCTCTACCTCTAGAGTCCTAATCAAAATAGGAACTGATAAGACACATGTCTTTTTAGAGTTACAATACAATTAGGAGATGTGACACATATCCTCATGATCCCATGATTCTTTCCACTCAAATTCGAATTTGGCCTTAGAGTGCCACATAAGGGTCTTCTAGAAGCCTCCTTTCAACCTACACATGTCAACAATCTCAACCCATTGGTTAGGTATAAGCTTATGCACATTATTTCCTAAATTTTAACCACAAATTCACTTAAAAGGCTTAGAATTAATAAAGATTGGAAAAACATAAATGTGTCCCAATGATAATGAAAGTGGGATGAATGTGGTGACATAGTAGTGAAATGGAGATGATATAATGGACATAATAGTGAAAGTGAAATTGAAATTAATGACATTTTCAAGACTCAACAGTAGGGCTTTCAGAGTGGAAAGGCTGAGAGTGTGCATGATGGAATAATGAGAGCATAGGTAGTGAGGGTATAAGGGAATGAGGCATAATCTAATCATTAAGATCATTCATGTTTCTGATTTGAGTGATTAGTTCAATGGATTAGAATATGAGTTATGATGACTTGGAGTGAATGGCGGATTATACATGATTTGACATGACACGATCAACTCTTTGCAATAATGATTTTGAGTTTTGGTAGTATTATGTCTTATAATTCATATATGTAATATTTGATCCCTCTTATTAAATTAAATGAGTGCATACCTTTGAATTATTTTCTTGCTAACATTTGGTTTCATTTTAGGTTGTCTTCAGGTACTTTATAGTGGAGGGAGTCAATCATTCCTTCAATTGTGTCATCGGAAGCTTTTGTCAAATTGGCTACATAAAGTCATTTGAGTTGCAAAAAATAAATAATTTTGTAGCTATTTGTTTTTTTTTTTAAAGAAAGGGATAAAAAAAATGGGATACAAAGAGAATTTAAGATGCCAAGAAATCTTGGTTTTCATCTTGAATTTTCTGCATAAACATGCCAACAATTGTTGGTTTTCATGTTTACACACACACACACACACATATATGAAAAAGAAAATTAAGGTGGAGAAGAAGAAGAATTATTCTTGACCAACTTCGAATCAGAGTTGTCTTCGAAAATATTTACAAATTCCTCCTTTTTCATTGGCTTATGATAGATCCTAGGTTGATGTCCATTCACTAAGAGAGGAACCTTTTCTTCATAAATAATACTAATTCTGACTGCTCCATTATCAAAAACATTTTTCAATCTCGTAAGGCCCAAGCCAGTGACTTTGAAACTTTCCTTGGAATTTTTTAAAATTTGAATCAAAGAGTAATGCCCAGTCTCCTGGCTGAAATTTTCTTTCTTTAATGTATTTGTCATGCCATCTGGATCTCTCTTGTTGGACTAAACTAGTGTTTTGGATAGCATATTGCCTCGGTTCATCAAGCTCATTGAGTTGTGTCATTTTTTTCTTTTGTGCTTCTGATAAGTCAAGTCCCAACTTGACTGTTGTCTTATAGGTCTGACTCTGGAACTCAATTGGAAATAGGACTTGTTTCCCATAAAGCTTCTGGAATCATTTCTTCCCATTTCCTTATGTGCAAGTGAATTGTCTTAGTGATCATTTCTTAAATCACTTTTTTGGAAGCCTATACTTGTCCATTTGCTTGTGGATGGTATGGAGTAGATTTTTGATTCTTGATTTTATATTCTTCCACTATCTCTTGCACTACTCTAGATGTAAATTGCTTTCCTTGATCTATTACAATTTCTCTTGGGACACCAAAATGAGTAAAAATATCCTAAAAAAGAAATGAAACTACAACATTTTGAGTAGAAAAAGAAATTTCTTTAGCTTCTACCCATTTAGTAACATAATCACTAGATATAAGAATACATTTTTTTTGTTTTGAAGATGGATTAATTGGTCCAACAAAATCTAAATCCCATTTTTCGAAGGGTTCAATGAGTATCTGAGGTTGTAGTGGCATTTCATTTGAAGGAAAAGGTTTCCCCATTCTTTGAAAGCTATCACGCCAATTAACATATTTCTTGGCATCCTTAAAAATGGAAGGCCAATAATATCCTAAGAGGACTTTATAAGAAGTTATTTTTCAGCACAATGACCCCTACATGGTTAATCATGGCATGCTTTAAGTATCTTAGGTATTTCATCTTCTCTTAAACACCTTTGGATGATGAGATCTAGTCCTGTCTTCTATAATTCTTCATTTATCCATGAATAAGATTCACTTGTTTGGATCATTCTTCTCTTTTCTCTAGGAAAAAATAGGAGGGTAACTTCATTGTAGCTAAATAATTGGTAATATCTGCAAACCAAGGTGATTTAGTAGACACTGCAAAAATATACTCATTAGGAAATTTATCATCTACATGTGTATCATAGTTATCATTTTGAATTCTAGATAAAAGGCCAGCAATTGTGTTTTCTTTTCCAGGTCGGTCCAGAATGGTGATATTGAATCCTTGTAGCAATAATAACCATCTTGTTACTCTACCATTAGTAATTGGTTTATTCATTAAATATCTAATGGAATAATGGTCTTTATGAATGAAAGTTTTGTAGCCAGTGATGTAATGTCTGAATTTATTAATGGTATGAATGACACCAAAAAAATCATTTTCTGTTACAATATAGTTTAGGTCTACAGGAGTTAAATTTTTGTTGGTATAATAAATGGCATAAGGAGAGAGGTCTTTTGTCCTAACAAAGCTCCTAGAACTAGGTCTAAAGCTCCAGTTGATATATGAACAGGTAATTTCCAATCAGGTCCTTTTAAGATGGGTGCTTCAGAGATCTCCTTTTTCAAAGTTTCAAAATCCTTTTGACAATCAGAGTTCCAATTGAATTCACATTATTTGGTGAGTAATTGGAAGACTGGAGATGCAATCTTTGTGAAGTTTTCTATGAATATTTTATAACATCCAGTAAAACCAAGAAAACTCCCAACACATCATTGACAACTTGGGATTCATAATTTGGAAAACATTTCTACCTTAGATGGGTGTACCTTAATTTCATTTATTGAAATATGGTGACCTAAAACAATTCCTTCATTAAACATCATAAAAAAATTTTCATGAATTAATGAAAGATTTTGTTCTTTGCATCTTATGAGAATTTTTTCTAAATTTTCAACTGCTTCTTCAATAGAATTTCCATAAATTGTAAAATCATCCATATACACTTCCACACAATCATGAATAAGATCAGAGAAAATTCCTAGTACTACTCCTTAGAATGTTGCTTGGGGATTGCATAATACAAAAGGAAGTACTTGGTAAGCATAAGTTCCCCATGGGAAAGTGATTATGGTTTTCTCTTGATCTTAAGGTGCTACTTGAATTTGATTATACCCACTAAAACCATCCAAGAATGAGAAATATATTTTTGCTACTAATCTATCTAAAACTTGATCTATGAAAGGAAGTGGAAAGTGATATTTCAAGGTTGCTCTATTCAATTCCCTATAATCAATGCATAGTCTCCATTTTCTACTTTTCTTAGGAACGATTACTAGGGGTGAAAGCCATTTACTACCTGATATTGGATAAATGAAATTTACATTTAACAGTTTCTACAATAACTCTTTAACAATTTCCTTTTTGATTGGATTCATTCTTCTTTGAGGTTGTCAAACTGGTCTAACATTTTCTTCAATATAAATATGATGCATGCAAGTTTTAGGATAAATTCCCTTCATACCATTGTATTCCCATGCATATGCAGAAGAGTGTTTTTGCAATATATCTACCAGTTTCTTTTTTTGTAATTCTTCCGGGTTTTTATTGATGTTCAATATTTTTCTTGGAAAAAATTCCATTGAAGATTTTAGAGAATTTTACATAGAATGTAAAGACATTTGTCTAGATGATAGATATTCAATATTACATTGTTCTTTAAAACTTTGACTATTGTCACAATATAAAGAGGGTTCACTATTTTCTATTGAATTTAAAATTTGATCCTCTTCATTTATTTGTGCAATAGTGAAAACTGATTGTATATCATTATCATCATCTATGAATTCTTCATTTTCTACTTCTATCATTGTTTTTGCAGGTGGGTACAATCTAAATTTCTTTTTTGAGCTTCCATCTAAGGTAAACATGTCTCCTGATCTACAACTAATAAAAGCATCAGCTGTAGCTAAGCATGGCCTTCCTAAAATTAATGGATGTCCTCCTATATTATTCTTGGGTGTTAAAATCATGAAATCAACAAGATATTTCCAAGAATATAAGGATAGATATATATCCTCTAACACACTATCGGGTTTAATTAAAGAACTGTCTGCCAATTGTAACAATGTTGGTGTATATTGAATATTAGAAAGCATCAATTTGTCCATAGTTTATTTGCTCATTATGTTTATGACCACTCCTAGATCAATCAGTGTGCTTGGTATTTAAGTTCCATTGATGTGTGTTTTCACAATGGGGCTTCCTAGATCTAAATATTTTTGTATTGTTGTCTTCCCCATCATGATATTTGTAATTCTCCCGACTAGTTGAATTTTTTATTTCTTTTTTTTTCTTCCCAATCTTTGAGTACTCAATTCCTTAACTTTTTTTGTAAAACATTAGTATTTCTTTTATTTCTTGTAATACAGGAATTTTTATACATAGGTTTTCCAATTCATCTAACATATCATAATCAGGAAATATGATTTGTTTTCCTACTCCTTTATCGATTTTCTACCTTTTAGGAAAATGTGAACTTGAGATAAATACTGAAGGTTGTTCTATAAATGGAGTATTATTAGAATGTGTAAGATTTTTTTCTGTTTTAATATTTTCTTTCTAAGCAAGGAAAATATCTTCTTCAGAGTTATTATTATCTTTTTGAGAATTGTTTCCAATTTCTTGAATAACAACAGATGGTTTCTTCCTTTCTAATACTCTACCAGACCTTAATTCAACATTATTCAGATCTAATGGATTTATCATGTAGGATCGAGGATTCTGTCCTTCTAAGTTGTAAACAAGTTGTAAAGTTTTATTGTTTGGATTTGGGATTGGTTGAACAGGTAATTGATTTGGTCTTTGTGAAAATGGCAAAGAAATTTGTGGACTTTCATTTTGAGCTTGGTGCTTGTGGTAACTAGTTGGTTTGAGGGAAGTATTTTGGTGGAAAATTTGAATAAGATGGTGAAGATTGTTGATATTGAGAATATCTTCCATAAGGATTTTTCCATCCTTGATTCCAAGATTATGGTTGAGCCCAAGGATGCCATGACATAGGTTCATTCCAAATATTTTTTTAAGATTGTGCATATTGTTGAGTATTAAAACCTTGAGTTTGATTTGTCTGAGGATTTTTCCACGGACTTTTGGCAATAAAGTAAAGAGGGTCTACCTAATTTGGCATTCATTCTTCACTAAACAAAACCTTAAGACCTGGTATAGATGTAGATTCTTTTGTATCATGATTTTGTGCACATATAACACAAGTTTCTATGACTTTTAAATCTAAAGGACATTCTCTTAGAGCATGTTTCTTTCTACACCTAGGACAAAAGATGGATAATGTACCATTTTCAGCTTTCTGCTTGTTTTTAATTTTAAGGGTGTCAATTTGCTCATTGAGACTCCCTAAAAAATTTGTTTTAAAGTTATCAAGAAAACCACCTATTTCTACCCTACATACTATCTTGGCTGGAGATTTGTTTACTCTTGATAAAAGAGGACCCCTTGAAATTTTCCCTGTTCTCGCTTCACCTCTTGAAATACATACACATAGATCACAAATATCTGCAAATGGTAACTAAGAAATATCTCCTTTTCCCATTAGATTGATAAGATCAATTGAATCATCTTTAATGGGTTTGAGTAAGAGAGATTTGTAAGTTTCCTCATCCAGATTATTCATTTTTTCCCATCTGACATTATAAACAAATCTTTCGACAAAATATTCAAGATTCTAATCTTCTTTTTGTACCATTTTGAAGACTACATTTTTAATGCTACGAGGCATACAATAATCCTTGTATTTATCCAAGAATTCATCTTTCATTTGTGCCCACGTCCTTATAGAATTTGTTCCTAAACTCATAAACCATTTTAATGCTAAATCCTTTAAGGTGGCAGGGAACAATTTTCATTTTTGAGCATCATGCGGCTAATCATATGATCTACATAATACTTCAAATTTAAAGAGAAATGTCTCTGGGTCTTCACTTATTATTCCATGAAAATTGGGGAGGATAGAAGGCGAGATGTTTTTAATTGTTAATGTTGTATCTTCGTCAGGGATAGGGAATCCAAAAGGTTCTAGATCTCCTCTTCCTCTACCTCTACCACCTCCTCTTCCACCTCCTCTATTTCCTCTTCTTCCTCCTCCAATCCTATATTGTTCACCATTGACATTGTGTAATTCTCCTTCTCCTTCTTCAACCATGATGGATTCCTCATAATAGATATCTAGTTCTACAACAGGATTATCTATCTTTTCTTCTAGTTCTTCTTATTCCTCTATCAATGGTTTGAAGTAAGTTTCTTCTTCTTCTTCTTTAGTAGGAAATTCCAACTCTTAAGCTAGAAGTTGTTCTCTAGTTGAAGATAGGAAAATTATCCAAGTTTTTGGAGATGTAGGATCTACTTTGATTACAACTTATGTTGATGAAGTTGGTGAACCTTTAGATTGATATTCAGATCTTAAGACTTCAGGAAGCCTATATTAGCCTGCTATGGATGGAATTCAAGTTTGTGTGGGTGGTGTGGCGTTACGAGTTCATGGTGGAGTGAGTGATGATGTCGGAATTAAACTTCTTCCTCGGCCTACAAACATACATCTAGAGTCTCTTTCCCTATGCATATCATGTTTTTATTTGATTTTTTTTAAGGCTTCTATTTACACGTCCTCGGCAATGGCGCCAAAATGTTTGGTCAATTTAATGTTCTTAAATTGAAAAAATAAATTATCGATTGAAGTTGGTAAACTTACGACATGCAGGTGAAACTTATATGCTAGAAGCATTTCCTTTAGCTTGTAAGATGATGGTTATGTTTGTTTTGGGATTTTCGTTGTTATCTAGATTCCTATTAGATTAGAGCTAGATTCCTACAAATTAATAAGTGGAAGTTAAGCTATTGTTAGATTAATCTACCAGGTCATATCTATATTGAGTATCATCCTTAAATATCTTATGTTAACCATCCTAAAATTATAGAATTGAGGCTTCTGTGATCCATCATATTTATAAGAAGAGTTTCGGCGTAAATCACATCAAAAAGACCTTTTTCGACGCGTTTCGAACCAACTAGTGTGGTTCATCGTCAGGACAAGTTGACGATGAACCACACTAGTTGGTTTGAAACACGTCGAAAAAGGTATTTTTGATGTGATTTACGCCGAAACTCTTCTTATAAAAATCCTAAAATTATGAACCTATCTAAACAAATTGCTACTATAAAACAATCTATTGAAATTTAAATTATTCTAAGAGAAAGAAAATGATCCTTCAAAACTTGTGGACAAAATATATACAAATTCTGATTCTAAAGAGCATGAAAGTAATCTTCTAATTGCTGACTACAGAGTAGATACAAGTTCTAATTCTAAAATCATAAAAATATTGGTTTTAATTAAGCGAAAAATGTTGAAGAACTAGACCATTAAATGGCTGTGAAGAAATGTAAGTGCAAACAAAATAATGAAATGATAAATGAAATAACTCAGTTATAATGAACTGATGAGAAAAATGAAGTAAGGAAACTAAACTAGAATGCAGTGATAATGCGATCACAAAAAGCAATTAAATGAAAATAACAACAAGTGATGAAATGAAATAAACTAAAACCTCGACTCTCTGTAGGGGCCATACACATCGAGTAGGTATAAATTATGCTCACATATGCATCGAATCATAGAAAGGCAGCTCTAATTCAATATGAGAATAAAGGTCCGTTTCACAATTCTTCATAAATTAACTATTACTTTCCTTCTTATCGTTTACAAAGAAACATACTTATATATAAAATGCATGATCAACAATTTTAGACTTTTACGGCTACAAACTTGTTAATCAATCCCTATTCAAATTTGAAACTAAATAGAAAAAGTGTTATCTCATTGATTTGCTATTTGGAAAGGAAATTGAAGAAACGTGATGCAATTAGACTTCTATTGCTACGTGTTTGACCCATGCCTTTCACCGCACCATTGTGTGATTCCTTCAGTGAATTGGCTCGAGTGATTAGGAGGAGATCAAGAGGTGATCGATCCTCATCTATCCATATGCTTCTTCGCTTCATTGGTGCACTAGAGCCCCAAATCATGTTAATTTTGTAATTAATGTAATCTTTAACATAACAATAAGGCACATTAATGAATATGAAAAATAATAAATATAAGAGTTTTTACCTTATCAAAATATATGATTTACTGTTTTTATTGAGTTGATGGCAATGATCAAAAAGAGAAAAATGGAGGAAAAAGGGTGTCATAACAAAACAATTATGCAACTATACAACCATCACACATTATGTTGCAGCAACAACTCTCACACACTCTATGACACACATTCTTGCACCCCATCGCTTCAACTCTGCTACTCGAATTATTCTTTTAAGGAATTCTAAACTGATAATTTAGCTTCAATATTTGGTTAATTTGTTCATTGATATGTTACATGGATTTCTTACTTTTCCATTTGTTTAGTTCAAAAATTTTCCTCTGAACCTATTCTTTAAGTCTTATTTTTATATTCACCTATTGCTTCAATAATTTATGAGTTAAAGTGATATTTTCCTGAATCTTGGTGAGTTAAAAGTTTTCACGAGAATTTTCCAAATTTGGTGAACCTATATTTTTACCAGAATTTCCAAATTGACCTGCCAACTTCTATTATGTTTGGCTTACTTTCCAAACCTCATGTGTTGTTGAACTAAAGCCTCCAACTTAATTATCCATGCGTGTGTTGCATCACCACTTATTCCAAAAATAGTTGTCTAATTTTTCATACCAAAGATCAAAGGCTTCGATAACAATCACTACTGCCAAAATAGCTACCAACTCATCCATCATGCCTAAGAAATTTTTTATCTGCCCAATTGCCTTCATGACGGTTTTTAATTTCTAAAAGAAATTGCTGCCAAAATTGAGAAATTTGGCCTTTAGCTCCTTTTCCTCTAGAACCTGTTGATTTTCATGGTAGGAATGATACATGCGAGCATCGACTAATCCATTACGTTCTAACCCTATTTAAAGGCCTATGAAGGGCCTATTTCCCTTTATAATTACTACATTCCCTTGGTCTTATTTCTTAGCGAAATGATCAACCACTTAAGTCCCTCTTCATGATGCTTTTGGAAATTCTAATTCCAAAGAGGTTATAAACTCACAGGATTCTGGGCATGGCCCACCTTGCTTTACTTGCATGCTTTTCATATATATGCTCTCTCATGAGAGTAGAACCTGGGTTCCCTGGTGACCAACACTTTTTGAAATTCCAATTCTTAAAATGTTATGTTCTTCCAGGCTTCCAATTCTTTTGGGCCTATAAGCTTCCAACCCTACTACGCCACTCTAATATTCTTTATGAGGTTCTGGGGTTTCAGGGCTCCGGGGTTTTGGGCCTACTTCTACTACCCTAGCTCAACATTTTTAGGGGATTCTAGGGTCCCAGGGTTTAGGGGTTCTTTGATTCTTCTCATCATTTACTTTTGTAGGCCTAACTTTGACTGCCTCTATCTTTTGATCTAGAATGCACTTTACAAAATTCTTTATTCCATTGGAAATCTCTTTTAGAGAACTTTCTAGTTAGCTGGGTCTACTATATTCTTTGATATTATATTCTACTTGAAAAATGGTTTCAACCACCTTGATATTATTTTCTCCTTGACCCTTCTTCTTATGCTTGGAACATGTTCTTCTAAGACACTAGTTTGACACCTGTGCCACCTGCTCCCACTTGTTGAAAAAATATTTCCATGCTTAATGGAAACCATGCTTAATGGAAACCATGTTTCCATCATTGACTATCCCATTGACATCAATGGAAACATATTTCCAACTTCCATCCCGTTTTCCATTGATGGAAACACAAAGATGAAACAAAACATTATTGAGGAGATATGATTGTCTCTTTTGAGTGTTGCTCCCCTTAAGATGTACTACTCTTATTCTTTGCCACTTCTTCTACTACTTCTCATGATGCTACTTAAGCTGTAGTTAGACGACTAACACCTTGAACCTTGACCCTTATTTATCTAAACAATATTATATCTCCCCTTATTTGCTTGTTTGATTACCATTATCACTCCCCCTTTGAAATCAATGGAAAAGACACCAGCATCCTCCCCCTGCGACCATGCTCCTATTGGAAACAATAATTATCTATCATGTTCATCATGTGGACCTGAAAGCTTCACCTTTATATGATGAAAATAAAATAACTGCCTTTCTTCCTCTTGAAGGAAGAGCTAGTGCAGGGAGGTGAGAGGAAAAATGACTAATATTTTTCTCAAATACTCAAATTGTTCTCTATGGAGTCGCTTTGAAAATATATATGTGACTTATTCTCTTGCAGGGACATACTCCAACTTCACAACCTGTTTTGCAACTTTCTCTTTCGAGAAGTGATACTCATTGGAATACACCTTTTCTTGAGTGAAAAACTAGATTCTTGGACATAATAATTGCACTTGTGTTGTCACAGATGACAGGTATAGATTGATCATAGAATACCTGTACATAGTGCAAGTTTTGCTTCATCCACAATAGTTGAGCACAATAAGAAGGTGTTCCAATATATTCTTCTTTAACTATAGATAAGGAAATGGGAGCATGGTTCTTCCTCAACCATGAGACTAGACATTCTCCAAGAAAGAAAGTACCACCACTTATGTTTTTCCAATCATCTACATCACTTTCCCAATCAACATCAGTATAAACAATGAATAATTTTTTTTACCTTTACAGTACCATAGACAATAATCCTCTATTGCTTTGAGATAAATAAGAATCCTCTTGATTGTTAATAGATGGCATTGCCTAGGAGTTTCTTGAAATCTTCCAACCATAGAAATGACTTGCATGATGTCCTGTCTTGACATTGTCAAATATAAGAGACTACCAACGATGGATTTATATAAAATTCTTTTTCACTACTATAGATTCATCCATCTTGCTAAGTTTACAATTTGTCACCATTGGAGTGCTCACTAAAGAGCATTATTCCATGCCAAGTTTCTTCAACACTTCTTTGAGATACTTGATTTGAAAGATAAATTTTCCTTTGGGTTTTTTCACATTATTCAATCCAAGGAAATAAGAAATCTCTCCAAGCATTGTCATCTCCAAATTAGTCTTCATATCAGCTACAAATTCATTGGTCAACAAATTTTAATTACTCATAAATATGATATCATGAAGATATACAACCACCAAAATGAGTTTTCTATCTGTTGCTTTGACATATAAGTTGTTGTCAGTTGTACCTCTTTCAACTCCACACTTGAGAAGGTAGCTATCTCGCTTGGAATACTAAGGGGCTTGCTTGAGACCATACAAAGCCTTCTGAAGTCTGCAGACATAATCTATTTTCCCAACCCACTGAAAATCTTATGATGGCTCTATGTAGACTTCCTCCTATAACTCTCCATTAAGAAAAGTATATTTGACATCCACTTGAAATATTTTGAATTTATTAAAGAAATAAAATGCCAAAAGCATTCTTATTGCTTCTAATCCATCAACAAGGGTAAATTTTTCATCAAAATAAAAATTATATTTGAGCATAGTCTTTTCATAACAACCTTGCCTCATTTCTTACAACTTCTCCATGATCATTTAATTTATTCCTAGAAGCCCACTTTGTGCCAATGGAATTCTTGTTAGTAGGGCTTGGAACAAGTTCCCAAGTCTGATTTTTCTCTATTTGATCCAATTATTCATTCATATCATTTTACCAATATCGATCTTGACTAGCTCGAACAACATATTTTGGTTCCTCCATGTATAGGAGTGCAACATGTCCCTGCATGACGGAATATCATAGCTTCCTTCTTATTTTAACTCTAGAATTTAATTCAAAAATGATTTGATCAACCGAGTGGTGTTTTTGTACATACCTTAGAGGATATTTATCTTCAGGACTAGAGAGTTCTTCATTGCTTTCTTCTAGAGTTACCTCATGATGGTCCTCACTAATGCTCATTAGTTCATCAACACTAGCTTTTGCGGGTTGTTTCTCTTCTTGATCAATATGCTCATCCACCTTTACATTGATATAGTCGATGATCCTGTTGGTGATTTTATTTTAGCATATGAATCATTTTATATTTTTTGAGTATCCCAAAAAAATGCTTTCATCTAGTCTAGCATCAATGTTGCCAATTTTTTCATCATTTCTCTTGATGTAGCATCTACTACTAAAAATTCTAAAGTGTTTGACTATTGTAAGTATACCATACCACAACTCGTAGGGATTTTTGTCACTGTCTATTCTAAATTTTTTTTTTTTTAGGATAACTACTCTTCTATGAATATCTTATGCCCAAAAACTTTGTTAAGCATTCCTTTCGGTCATCATTGCTCTAGCTAATTGTACTACTTATCTGTTTTCTCTTTACGCTACACCATTTTGTGAGGGAGTGTCAACTATTATAAATTTCCTTTTGATGCCATTATTTTTATAGACTTCATAAAATTACTTTGAAGTGAACAAACCTCAATTGTCATATACCTTATGCCTTTGATTTTTCTATCAGTTTCGTTCTCAGCCAAGGCTTTGAACTCTTACAATTTATCAAAAGCTTAATATTTCTCTCTAAGGAAAGAAACCCAAATCATCCTAATGAAATCATCAGTTATTAACAAAAATTATAATTTACCTATGGATTATTGTGTTTTAGATGGTATGCACAAATCCATTTGTACCAACTACAATGGTTTTGATGATAATTTATCCTTTTCCTTGAATGGAACTCTAGCTTGCTTTTGTAGTTGGCAAGATTTACAGATTGTATTATTTGGTTTTGAAAGCCCAAGAAAATACTTGACAACATTCTTCTTGCTTATCTTGACTATCTTATCAAAATTCAAATGTCCAAGCCTTTTGTGCCATACCCAACTCTCATCTATCTTTGATAAGGAACACCATTCGGTCTTCTCTTTGGGCACATAAACATTATTGTTTGTTCTCACAACCTCAACAACTATCTCACTTGTACCTGTGGACTTAATTTGACATTTTTTGGCTCTTAAAATCACATCAAAACCTTTATCATACACCTAACATACACTTAACGGCTTATTCTTCAGCCCATCAACATATCAAAAAAATTGGCTTTACCTTTCACACTTGAGAGACTAACCACTCCTTTTGTAATTATTTTTCTAGGAGCATTGTTGCCAAAAGTCATATTACATTTTTCAATAGTTGCTTTCCAAAAACTTTCTTCTTTCTCCTAACATATTCCTAGAACATCCATTATCCACATACCAATGTATCCCACCATTCGAGGAATACAAAGCAATATCACATTTCTCTAATTTCCCCTTTTCTTTCTACAACTTGGGCTGTTGTTCATTTTTCTTAACTACATGCTTTTTCATTTTTTATTGAAGTCTACAATTGACTGCTATATGCCCCAAATTTGACATTTAAAGAATTGCACCTAATAATTCAAGGGAGAAAAATAATTATTATACCTAGGTATGCTTCTCCTTTGTTGAAGTCTTCTCTTGGATTTGAGCTACTTGTATGATAGATTCACTCTGCAATTTTCTGCTCTATGGCCATAGTTGGTGCATGCGAAGCAATATCTTCGGAAAATATCATTTTACCTCGAAATTCGTCTTCTACGCTGGAATAAATTCATGGTAGTTCAATTTTGTTAGCCAACATTATTGCTTTGTTGATGTTGATTTTTATGGATTTAATATTTGCGTTGCATGTCTCCCTTTTGTCAATGTGCAGGTTGTTATTTATCTTTTGGAACAAAGATAATTTCCTTTCTACTTTTTAATTTATTGTGTTGGACTCAACCTCAAAGCCAAAACCACTATGGTCTAACGAGACTCGTTGTGCTTCCAATATCTGTAACAACCTCGGGTTAAGTTTCCATGTAAGAAAATATAATACCAAGGTCATGGGACACTTATTCCAAGTTGAATATTGGGAAAACACTATAGTAGGCATCACTTTACGTTTATTAATGGCTACATAAATTGGCAAAGGAAAAGAGGCAATAGTTGGCATTTTATTATGGAAATAAAGGAAAATAAGAAAAGACAAAAGTGAAAAGTCACAAAATTTGCATGCAAGAGAAATTAGAGGAAAAATGAAGTAAATTGAAGAAATTAGAGGTCTCAATGATAAAAAGGCTTTTGAGGATTAGTTCATAGCCTTTACTAGTTAGCCTTATATTACTTCAATTTTGGAGCTCTCTTCTATTCACTAATTCTCTCATACTCTTGCACACTTTGAGCATTCTTAGAGCATTCTAGTTTCACTTGTGTTGGAGAAAGGAGGAACAGGAAAGTAGAAAATGTAAGGGATTAGATGGATCAACAACTACAGTTGGATTGCTTTGCAAGTATCAAGGTGCATACATGGCTTCCTTCCTAGTTTTGGCATGCATGGTACTTGCATGTGGTTTCTTGGTTATGTGATGTCATTAGCATCGAGATATGCCTAGATTGACAATGTTTTCAGCCTTGCCTTTCCATTTCCTATATAACCATGGCATTGTGGGTTTTTTTGACCTATTGTTTCATGATTGGTGGTCATGTTCCGTATGGCTGTCAGTTGAGTTACTAGTTCTTGGATTTGTTGGTTGGGAAAAATGCTTTGGAAGCCCTGGAACAACTTGGGTTGAGTTACTAGTCCTATAGCCTAGGTTGGGAAAAACACTCTAGATCCCTTGGTGGTTTGAGTTATTAGTCCTTGGAGATAGGTTAGAAAAACAATCTAGAGCAGTCGAAGGTTATGGTTTGAGTTATTAGTTCTCAGAGCCACGTTTGGAACAAACACTCTAGAGCCTTGGACAACTTGGGTACAGACCAATATAGTTATGGCTAGTGATGTCCGAGCATGGAGGTGGAGTCACTGTGGTAGAGGCTTGAGGTGGTTTGTCCTATAGAATCCCTGGTTTGTTTTGTGTTGGTTTATTCAATGTGATCCCACATTGATGTTTGGAATATGGCGTGGGGGCGATTGGCTAAAGGAAATATTTGGTTTCACCACAATCTATGGTTAGGTGGTATGTGGAAGTACCTGAATTGGTTGGTATTTTCATATGTTAATAAGAATTATTCTCTTATTGTGATTCATGTATATTTGTAGGAATTATGATGGCAATATTATGGCTGAGTTTCCATGGTCTATATGGAACTTATTTTCTGGTTATATGTTGTTCATATTATGTGTTATACCTATGGATCTCAACATGTTTTGATAATATATTGAATGGTTGATAAATGGGTGCAATAACAAGTTTTATTTCAACTATGTGGAGAGGGAATAAAACCTTCTTAATGATTCTTAGATAAGTTCCAGGCTCTTGTGTTCATATATGCATTCATGACATGTAGATTACTTGTTCATCATATGTTTGATGAAATTACTGTCATGGTTAGGCCTGATTATGTCAAGTCCTTGATCAAGTTGTGTATAAATGCATTTTTCCTTATGTTATTTATAATTTTGTAAAGTCTCATTGAGATCTCGGTAATGATTTAGAGGCTAGCCTGATATGGTGACTCAGAATTTAAGACCGCATCGTCTGAACTAGAAATTTTAGTCTATAACCACACCCTTATAGGCTTATGTATGTCATTGAAAGCCTATAAGTACATGGAGTCCTTGTCATGCATGTGGTTATGGGCCTCAGTCACTAAAAAATAATTTTAGCTTAGGTTTTGGTGACCTGGGAAGGTTCTTTGGCCCTTGAGTGTCCTATAAGCCATGTAGGATGTTAGTTTATGGGTGGTAAGTTCTAGTTGTCATCCCCACCTACTTCATTGAATCTAGGAGGTTGGACCATGACATAGTAGATCTCTGTCTCATGTTCACCCTGACAGGCCGGTGAAATTGAGTAAAATGTGAGAGGGGTGGTTACAAATTGATATCAAAGCATGGTTCAATCACTTGGACTGAATAGGCTGCATGGATGTTGTTATGCATGCATTGTCATGGTTAAGGTTGTTTTTCATGAGGTCATTGCATGTATTTTCTGTCATCATGATGTTGGTATGTTGGTATGTTGGCTGAGATAGAGTAGGAGAGGAAGACTATTAGAGTGAGGTTGTAGCATTGGACCCTTGGGTAAGAGAAGATTGTCGTATAGGTTTTTACATTTTACAAATAGCTATTATGGTTAATGATTGCTATGTGAACCATGGTTATGTACATTCCTGTGATATTATTGTCATCATAGTTACATGCATGATAGATCCTAGTCAATCAATACAGTCATATGTATATAACAATATTTGTATAAAATACAAAAACATCCATGTTCTTGATAAGATAAAAAAAATAAAAAAATAAAAAAACATCATGCGGGAGAGAAAGGCATGATGAGTTAATGAAAATGCCTAAGAATTAATGATAAGACACAAAATAGGAAAGGAACTTCCATGTGTGTATGGGACGGTGAGAAAAAAGGTTTTGACAAAGGAGATGGGGGAAGGAATAAAAAGAAAAAAAGAATAATTACCTACACCATAACCACTAGAGGTACAAGAGGAGTTGGATGGGAGAAGCTACAAAAACGCATTTGGATGGGAGGATAATTCTAGTTACATAACATTTTCCAAGTATCACTAATGCACAAATATGTTATTCTATAATTTGCGTATAACATGTGAGAAATGTGGTTTATATGTTTTTGTAAAGTGCCTGTAATATGTGGAAAGAATACCCAGTTATGAGAATTAAGTCCAATAGGTTCCTTGTGTTATTGTGTTGTAGAAAAAAAATATTGGGTGAACAGGAACAAAAAGTCAGGTTGTATATCCACACGTACTAAGGAATACAAAAAGGATTCAAGTAATATTGTTTAGTATGTATGAATAACCTAGTAAAATTTCGTATACATTTTTCAAATGATGTTGATGCTTGAAGAGAAGCAAGGTAGATAATTGTGTACTACTTCATTTCTATTTGAAATAGAATACTTGTATATTTTAATTTATTTTGGAAACATGCATGGTAGTACGTTTAATATTTATGCATTTATACCTATGAAATTTATATATAAAATTAGTGGATGAACAAAATGCAGTAGTACAACATTTAGAATAGAATTCATATAATGCATCCCAATAGAGAAATCTATTAATTTATGGGTGTTTCATATAAAAGTATTTATGAGAGAGAAAATTCCCATTTTATGCTAATCCACAGAGCAACAACTACTTTATAATTTACAAAAATATACATAAACAATGTAATATTTCTTGAAGACATATTATTTAGTAACAAGGTATTACTCTCAACTTAAAACTCTAGGCAAAAGTACATATGAGAGCTACAAAGTTATATGGAACCCTGTAGTCATAGTTGCATATAATATTTGCATGAAAAATTTGCTTACGTAGATTTCGCTTTGGACTTGTTAAAGGACAAAGGGTCTTGGGTCTAAATAGGTAGGGACTATCTTTATAGTGGTAAAAGATCATGAAAATAGTCTCAGAAAAAAGAAAAAATAAATAAATAATGGTGACAAGGAATAAGGAATGCCAATAGAACATAATGGTGACAAGGGATAATAAAGCACAAACACATGAGTAGGTGTTTCTATAATGATATAAATTATGTGATAAAAATTAATTATTACAAACATTAGTTTGTTTCTCAAAGACCAAACCATTGTAACGAACTAAAATTCAAATTCATGTCTAAATAACCCTAATGGAAAAATTTGTACAAAGTACAGTTTAGACATCTAAATTTTTTTTTTTTCCTAGTAGAGCTAGTGAGAGCAGACTTAGAGATTAATTGAGCACATAAAAAAGCCACGAACTCTATAACAACTTATCATCTGAGAAAAAAAAGATATAAACATGAATTCTTACAAACATTATTTTGTTTCTCAAATACCCACGAATTGTAATCAATTCAAATTCAAATTCTTGTCTAAAGAAACCTAATCGGAAAATTTGTAAAAAGTACAATTTAAGCATCTAAACAAAATATGTTCATGGTAGAGCCAATTAGGGGGCACTCATAAATCCATTGACCACATAGAAAGAGTCAAAAACTCTAAATAAACAACTTATTGTCTTAGTAGAAAATGATACCTAGCGGTTTCAGCATTTTGTTACTATAAAACCTTATCAAAACTCAGAAGGAATTAGAAATGGTTCATACCTCGAGTTGTATGCAATAAAATTACGATGATATTTTCTGAAAAACTTGTTATTGGAAATAGTTAGAGTAGGGTTCAAGTTTTACCTACAACAAGTCAATTGAACCCTTATTTGTAAATGAAATAGTTAAAAGAACTGTAAAATGTTGAACATTACAAATGTAAATCTTGAAGCCTTATCAAAGAGGTTAATTGGGAGAGAAAAAGTCTTCCATCAAATACCATTAAATCCCGCATGATAGAGTTACAAAATCTTAGTAACTCATCATCAAATTATTGACTATGGATAATGAACCCATAAATTCTTAAGCCGGATTAGGAAATTGTAAAACATTCTTTCAATTTTATACAATCTAGGCATATTTTGTGGGAAGATGACACTACAAAGTTTTGAAACTAGAACGAAAAGCATAAATAAACTAAGACACAAGTATAAAATTGTAAGGAAAGGAAGGAAAAGAAAAACTATATAAATTCTTCCCAAATAATGGTTACAGATTTACATATTCAAGAAAATATGTAACAAGGTTTCAAATAGACAAATAGGGAATTAAATTCCTAATCTGAAACCCTACTATACATAGAAGCTTTAGAGCACCAAGAGAAGTTTTTTTTTTTAAACTATTTGAGGATTTCCACATCCACAGTTGTTTGATACGTCAAACCAAGTAAGTGAATTGAGGATGACCACATTCACAATTGTCTAATATGGTCCAATGAATCCCCAAGCACATCATGTATATCAACCTTATGTCTATCACATGGAAGAAAGTGAGGTTATACGCATGGAGGAAATATGGATTGGACATAGGATTAAGCATAAGGAGGGGGGTGGGGGGGGGGGAGAGGGACTATTTGAGGCAGTGGTTTAACAATTATCCCAAGTCACATTATGAGAACAATTGGTAGCATGTAAAAATCATGAATAGTAGCGAACCACAAGGTCGATTGGTTGAGTACCTTTGACACCCATCATGTTTTGTTTTATGTAAACAAAATCCATGTAATGCATCTACTTATTCCTTCATGTTATTTCTTTTGCCATACTTGAATGATAATGACGCTTGAAGTTGAAGTATATACCATACAGTAGTTAAAAAAAGAAAATTGTGTTAATTAGCCTAATTTTTTTTATAAACTAATGTTTTAATTCTTGATTTAAATGAATAAGGGATTACATAATTATTACTGAAAAGGATCTAAAGGCTTATTTTAATCTTGTGAGAGTGTGATATTTCAATAAATCTATTTAGTAGAGACAATTTCTAATATGTTCTAACCAAACACATAATAATTCATCTATAAATTCTTTCACTTTTTGTATTACAAATAGGGGTTACTATAACATTTTCTAGTTCATGATTTTATAAAACCCTACATCTATAATAGTTGGATTCACTCTATACTATGTCCAATTATATAACTAGAAATAAATTCTTAAGGTGTAGTTAGATAGTGATTTCTAAATGTTAACATATCTCCTCTTTTAAGTTTTTTTTCTTTTTCTTTTTTAACACAAATAATATACAAGTATTTATCTACTTACCTCCCTATTTCCATATTTCTTTGCATAAAATTTTAATTTATCATAATTTAACAAAATAAATATTTAACTTCACAATATGTTTGTTGTTGTAACATGGAGAGATCTCATTTCTAGAATCCATATTACCCAGCTAACACTGACTCGATAAGAATGAAATAACTTACCAAATAATCCTGAAACAAAGCTTCGAAAGCTTAGGATGGTGCAATACCTTCCCATTTTCTTAAACAGAAGCAAAGGGAATTTAAGGAGTTTAAGCACCTATAAAACATATAACCAATTGAAGAGGAAACCTCATGGAGATCTAGTCAGAGATTTGTAACGCAACCAACAGGCTGTAAAATATGGTGGCCTATTGAAGGGGAATTTACTAGTAATTCAGTGAACGAGCAAGAGGACACCTGGAAAAACCCATGTCGGCTTCAAAATGCATTATGTCTTTGTTCCCATGTAGCTTGCGGACACCACACTAAACCACCCTTTATAATCACTTGGCCCTCCCCAGTACTAGGATGAACACACAAGGTTTATTTATGCCACTTTCTTTATGCATATAGCAATTTATTGTATGATGTTCATCCTAGATGAGGGGAAGACACTTTGGGGGAAAAGTATAGTTCATAAACCATCCAGAAGCTTTGGACAAAAGACATGGAAACGATTTAAAGATTTAGTGTAGATGTTGACAAAAACCATCCATGTAGACACCCACCCCGACCATGGCTGGAAGTAGAACTGCTACGCCATCAAAGTCCACAGGTCTCAAGAAATGAACTTCTCTACACAACAAACAGACCTTGTATTTCTTCACGCTTTGGTGCTCAACATTTTTTCTGCAATGGTCAAAACATGGTGGCTGTTGGAATATTAAATTACCTTAAAATACTCATGCATTCCAATTATGCGTACTCTGAACTATTAATGTCATGGTAGCCGCATACTTGCTTCTCTCAAGTAGGCAATGGTGAGGAACCCATTTTCAATAACAATAAATTAACGTTTAAAAACCCAAAAAACTTGGGCCTAGGCATGCTGCAGCATGCTCTCTACCTCTTTGATAACCATTATAATTAGCAAAACCACATTTACAATATGGTTGATACACATGGATATACATATATCCACTATTCAATGTTAAGGAATTTAGCGGAGAATAGAAATTAATTATGGAGAATTATTGAGAGAAACAAATATAAAAATAACCAGCGATAACCATAAACACATGAACGCACATGTTTATCTGGGAAAACCCCAAATTTGGGGAAAAACCTGATTATAATGAAATTTCATTTTCCTTGGCCAAAACCCTGGCCAGTCCGGCCAAATGAGCCTTCACCACTCACCTCCATGTCTTGCATTACAATGAAGTCCTTCCAGTTTTTTATATGCTCCATTACATATAATACCATGGGCAGAATACCATGGGTACACAATACCATGTGCCCCAAAACCATCACTGTTTAACCTCCTGTGACTCTATCCCAGTCAAGTTTACTTAACAATTCCCCCCTTAAATTTGACTTGGGGTTCCTTGACTAACTCCATCCAATCTTGCTGAGTCAGACAATCCCGCTCAATCTAGCTCTTACCCCTCTCAAAGTTTTTACCCGGGGTATTGTTAACCAGACATCCCCCCTATCACTTAGGTCTAACCCAGACTTTACCGGTGATTACTGAGGGGTACACATGCCTTACCAAGTCTTATAGTAGTATGCCCATTTACATGCAATAATCTTGACTTCATTAATTTTTTTTTTGTTTATTGTTGCTGTTATTTTGACCCATCTTCTCTCAATTGCGGGCATCCTTGTTTTGTTTCTTTGTTGCCTTCTTGCCAACTTTATTTACCTTTAATTTTTGAGATGAATCCTTGAAACCCTCGCGTGGGGTGACTTCACCAGGAGGCCTTGATCTGGATCTGAAGCGTGATAACATGCACCTCTTCTTGTTTGGTTTGTCTATATCCATGGCATCAACATTCTCTTCCATGCCACTTGACCTTTCTCGCTTACAACCTCGTAGAGACACAGATCTGCTCCAAGCTCTCTCTATTTCTGTCGAAGGATCCCAGAACAACAACTGCTCCTCCTCCTCCTGATCCTCTACCTCCGGTCTCTTCGCCTGCAACAACTCTTTCATGGTCGTTACAGATTGCAACTTCCTCGCCTTCATCTATCTGCCTTTATAGAACCTTGTTTTGGCTGCATTTAGATTAAATTTACGAACAAACTATGCATCAATCCTTTCTATGTTTACCAGCCTAAATAACCCTTGGCAACAAAATCATTTTTCTGAAGCCAATACACAACCTTTGGCTTTGATACCAATTGTTAAGAAATTTACCCAAGAACACAAATTAACTACACAGAATTACTGAGAGGAATAAATATAAAAATAACCAGCAGCAACCATAAACACATAAACGCACATGTTTATCACATAAAACCCCAAATCCGGGGTAAAACCCGATCATAATGAAATTTCATTATCCTGGCCAAAACCCTAGCCAATCCAGCCACCATAAACACATAAATGCACATGTTTATCAGGGAAAACCCCAAAGCGTGATAACATGCACCTCTTCTTGTTTGGTTTGTCTATATCCATGGCATCAACATTCTCTTCCATGCCACTTGACCATTCTCGCTTACAACCTCGTCGAGACACAGATCTGCTCCAAGCTCTCTCTATTTCTGTGGAAGGATCCCAGAACAACAACTGCTCCTCCTCCTCCTGATCCTCTACCTCTGGTCTCTTCGCCTGCAACAACTCTTTCATGGCCGTTACAAATTGTAGCTTCCTTGCCTTCATTTATCTGCCTTCGTAGAACCTTGTTTTGGCTGCATTTAGATTAGATTTGCGAACAAACTATGCATCAATCCTTTCTATGTCTACTAGGCTAAATAACCCTTGGCAACAAAATCATTTTTCTGAAGCCAATACACAACCTTTGGCTTTGATACCAATTGTTAAGAAATTTACCCAAGAACACAAATTAACTACACAGAATTACTGAGAGGAATAAATATAAAAATAACCAGCAGCAACCATAAACGCATAAATGCACATGGTTATCACGGAAAACCCCAAATCTGGGGTAAAACCCGATCATAATGAAATTTCATTATCCTGGCCAAAACCCTAGCCAATCTAGCCACCATAAACACATAAATGCACATGTTTATTAGGAAAACCCCAAATCCGGGGTAAAACCCGATCATAATGAAATTTCATTATCATGGCCAAAACCCTAGCCAATCCAGCCAAGTGAGCCTTCACGGCTTACTTCCAGGCCTTTTTATTACAATGAAGTCCTTACAGCCTTTTATAGGCTCCATTACACATAATACCATGGGCAGAATACCATGGGTGCACAATACCATGTGCCCCAAAACCATCACTGTTTAACCTCCTTTGACTCTATCCAAGTCAAGTTTACTTAACATTCAATACATTAATAATGGTTAGAGATATTTTGTTAAAGGTAACTATTTCTCATTATTAATAACTATTTAAACAATAATAACCATTTTTTTATTTATATATTTATAATTATTATATTAAACATTATTTTGTATATTAACATAATAGTAATTTTTACATAAAATTGTGCTAATTATATTGAAGATTATAAAATAATTCACATATAATATAATAATAACATTTATTTATTATAATAATATGTATTTATCCCTACCATTATGTTATCATTAATAATTATTATATATTTATTAATATAATTGAAATATATTTATATATTTACTTGGATTATATTTAATAATATATTATTATATATATTAAACTAATATATATATATATATATATAATACAATAATATATTATTTAATATTATAAAATATATTAAATCTTATGGTTTATTAATCCAATATGTTTTAAATATTAATTCTAAGATATTAATAACTTCTAGGAATTAATATTTTAAACTCAAAGGATCAACAAACCCAAGGGATTATTAATGTTGTAAACCCAAGGGATTAAATTATTAACCAAAGGAATTATTAATATTATAGACCCAATTGACTAATAAACACACAAGTTTAATATTATAAACTCAACCATTTAGTAAACCCAATGGATAAATACTATAAACCTAAGTGACCAACAAACCCAAGGGATCAGTATTAAAAACACAAAGAATTTAAATATTATAAACCTAAGTGATCAATATTTAAAACACAAGGGATTTATAAACCCAAGAATTACTATTTTAAACCCAAGATATTGATAAACCCACATGATTATTAATTATTATTATTAGTATTATCTATTTTTTTAGGTCACAGCCAAACCAAACACTAAATTGGTTTATGATCCCCCCTTATTTGTGGGACAAGGGACCCACCCTCATGCAATGATTTGACTGGTAAATCTATGAAGGCATACCTACTCTTCCCCCTCTCGTTTCAAACTTCTGACCTCTTAAGAGGAAACACATGCTCTTAACCATTAGGACTGCTCATGTTGTATAAACCCAAGAAAACTCAATATTATAAGCCCAAGAAATTAATGAACCCTAGGGATTGTTAATATTATAAACCCAACCCCATAAGTAAATTATTATTATTATTATCCAATATTAAGGTCACAGCAAAGTCAGACACCAAATTGGTGTATGAAACCCCCTTGTTTGTGGGACAAGGGTTTGAGGCCTTTGAGATTAAGACCAGTAACCACCTCTCAGTTAGCAAAGTGTATTAGAAAAGGGTGCCAAATTTATGCAATTTAGGTGGGTTATGTCAGTACAAAAGAAAAATCTGCTTCCTTAGAATGTATACCTGTAATACAGAATTTTCCAAATGTATTTCCTGAAGAGATTTCGGGACTTCCCCTGAAAAGAGATATAGACTTCACCATTGAATTGATACCGGGAGAAGATCTGGTATCCTGAACCCCTTATCACATGAGTATACCCGAGTTAACAGAGTTAAAGATGCAGTTACAAGAATTGTTGCATAAAAATTACATCTGCCCCAGCATATCACTATGGGAGCCCCAATACTTTTTGTTAAAAAGAAGTACGGAACCATCCATTTGTGTATGGATTGCCGCGAGCTAAATAAATTGACTATTAAAAACAAATACCCTTTACCTCAGATATACAAGATGTTAGATCAGGTAAAGGGTGCGACAGTGTTTTCAAAGATTGATCTACGTTTCGGATACCATCAGATCAGAATCAAAGAAGAAAACATAGCTAAAAGAACTTTTAGAACTCGTTATGGACATTACGAGTTTGTGGTTCTACCCTTCGGGCTCACCAATGCACCCGCAACCTTCATGTGTCTCATGGACAGTATATTCCACCAATGTTTGGATAAATTCGTGTTAATTTTTATAGATGATATACTAATTTATTCTTGAAATATAGAGGAGCATAAAGAAGATCTCAGAATAGTGTTGTGGCCTCTCAAAGAACATCAATTGTATGCTAAATATAGCAAGTACAATTTATTTAAACAGAAGATTCAATATCTATGCCACATTATTACTAAAGATGGAATCAATGTGGACCGAGAAAACATAGAGAGTATAATGGAGTGGCCAATGCCAAAAGATGCGGCAGATATAAGGTCATTCATGCGGCTAGCCGGGTAATACTGGCGATTTGTTGAAGGATTTTCCAGAGTGGCATACCCGATTGCCTCCCTGCCGATGAAAGGAAAAGCCTTTAAGTGGATAGAAAAATGCCAAAAGAGCTTTGACCAGCTTACACATTTACTAACCAACACACATATCTTAAGCATCACAGAACCAAATAAGGACTATGTAGTTTGTACCGACACTAGGAAGCAAGGGGTTGGCGGAGTTTTAATTCAAGAAGGTAGAGTGATTGTCTATGAATCTAGGAAACTTAAGGAGGACGAACATAAATATTCAGCCGATGACTTACAATTAACAGTTGTCATTCATGCACAAAAAATGTGTCAATATTATTTGATGGGTAAGAAATTTCTTTTAATGACTGATCATCATAACTTAAGTAATTATATTAAGAAACCCACTTTGAATCCCAGACAAGCCAAATGGGTTGACTTTTTAAGCACTTTTGGCTTTGAAATCAAGCACTTGAAAGGTAAGGAGAATCGGGTCGTGGATGCTTTGAGTCGAAAGGTACACTGTATTTATGAAATAACTTACAGCGAGGTGTTGACTATCTTCGATGAGTTGATTAAAGAGGTAGCCAGATGAGATCCATAATATCATTTTTATGGCAGCAAGATAAATTTTCGGAAAACCATGAATAACAACTGAGATATGAGATAAACCATGAAGATATCCTCATTTATAAAGTAAGAATGTATGTGCCTAACCAAAAAAGTATTAAAGACTTAATTTTGGACAAATATCATAAGAGTCCATATGCAGTCCACGCTAGTTAAATAACTTGATTACCACACTTAGAAAGGAATACTATCAGCCTCGCATGAAAAAGAATGTAGCCTAGCATTCGACTCGTTGTCTAGAATGTCAACAAGTCAAAATGGAGCATCAACATCCCGCTAGATTACTGCATCCACTACCAATTCCAAAATGGAAGTGGGATACCATTTCCATCAACTTCATTACAAGACTACCTAAGTCCAAAAAGAAAAATGATTTGATAATGGTGGTGGTGGATAAGTTGAGCAAATTTTCTCATTTCATATGGATGCAATCAACTGACAAGCCTGTACGTATCGGTAACATATTCATGCAAAATATTTTTAGATTACATGGAATGCCAAAAGTTATAAGTTCTAATCGTGATGTAAAATTTACATTAGCTTTCTAGAAAGCTTTGTTTGAGGGATTGGGCACATGACTGCATTTCAGTATTGCTTACCACCCTCAAATGGATGGATAGACCAAGTGGGTGAATCAGGTAGTGGAGGACATATTGCAAACTTATGTAACGCAACAACCCTCCAAATGGGAGGATTACCTCATTTTGTAGAATTTTCCAATAACAATGGCTATCCTACATCATTACAAATGAGCCTATTTGAAGTTTTGTATGGGCGCAAGTGTCGAACACCTTGAAGTTTGGGAGGTTTGAAGGATAAGTTGATGCTAGGACTTGAGATGTTAAAAGAAATAGAGGAAATGGTAAAGAAAGTTCGTTCCAATTTAAAATCTCCTCAAGATTGACAAAATAAATTTGCTGACCGAGAAAGGAAATTCTGGGAATTTCAAATTGGAGATCACATCTACGTACGAGTACGATCTAAAAAAAGTCCATTACAATGGAGTGGACGTGCTAAATTGGCACCCCGATTTTGTGGCCCTTTCCAAATCTTGGCACGAGTTAGACCAGTAGCCTACCAACTTGTCTTAATCAGCCACATTCATGTGCATAATGTTTTCAATGTTTCTATGTTCAAGAAATATGTTTATGATCCTAAACATATAATCAATTGGTAAGACATACAAGTAAAATAGTCTTAACAAATTTGTTAAAGGTAAAGTACTAATAGTAAAAGGCACTGACTAAAATTTTCTTTTGTAGATCAAACCGGAAGGTGAGTTATCATTCAAACCTCTGGTTATACTCGATCGAAGAGAAGTAATGTTGAGGAAGTGAGTTATCACCCAAGGTAAAGTGCAATGGCAATACTTTGGATCGCATGAGGCCACCTGGGAGGATGAACAAGTTATGAGGGAAACTTATTCGGGTCTGTTTGCAGCAGAAAAGCATAAGGATGATGTTTGATTTTAAGGGGGGGAAGATGTGATGTGCCCGGAAAATTATAATTATTTTATTTTTACTGCAGTAAAACAAAAACTGGATCTTATTATTATTAATTATGTATTTAAATTTTCATAATTTTGAACGAAACAAACATAGAGTGCTAACAAATCTTGTAACTCTTTCATATCAAGAAGTTGGGATAGGTAGTTGCCTAACCATAACTACTTCCCTGATTATGAATTCTCCAAGAAGAGATGAAGAGGGGAATCTTTTTGGGTACCTGAGAGAACATAAGGAGAATAGAGGGGAATCTCTACCCTGCTAGAAGGTCAAAAAGTTCAAGGGCTAAGTCTAGTGGTGACGAGACAGCTGTGGATGTTGTGCCTTTTAAGTCTTGCAAGAAAGAATATGTCTTGGGGTGGGTGGCGTGGGGTAACGGGGCTCAGTGGGGACAAACCACAGGAATGTTAACGTAACAATAAACCCTCACCAAAGAGCAATCAGAGTTATGAGAACATGATACTGTCGTTCGATGGAATTGAACACACATAGTCACCAATAGAGCAGAGTAGCGGAGGAGGGGAGGACAATTGGTGAGGAGTGATAGAGAATGAAATATGCTCCCGCCAAAACTTGGGAGGACATAGGAGTTGTATCAATTAAATGAAGTAACCATAGATTAACAATAAAAATCTAAACAATGTACATAACCATTCAATTATAGTGTTAATGAATTCGTAGTGGAGTAGTGATTCATATGTAGTAATGTAATACATTTAAATGTGATATACAAAAGTGCATGTATACAAACGATGTTTTATATAGTTTATCACCGTAGGTCTGACATATAATTTTTATTTTTATTTTTGATATTATGTGGAGACATAACATCGGTGTTACAAAATCCATCCTCAGAAAGGGAAAATTCACTGAAACCACATTCGTTCGTTCATTAGTCGCTTCCAGCTTTCGATTTTCTTATGGGTTGGTATTACAAAATTTGTCTTGAGGAAGAGAAAATACAATGAAGCCATATTCGTTCATTATTCCCTGAAGCTTTTGAATTTTTTACATCGTTTGTTCAACCTTCCATAAAAGGGAAAATTGGGTTATCATATTGTTTAAATTGCACAAGTGGATGACAATTCCAATAGGAGGGTATGTGTTTCGGCACTCGAGGCTAACTACAAGACGAGGAGAATGAATGAGAACAGTCGTTTCTATTTCTCATTAATCATGAATAGTGATAAGTGTTTATTAAAAAAAAATCTAATTATATATGTATGGGGAAAAATGCACAGATGAATAAAATAAATAATTTTTTTTCAATGACTGAAAATAAAAACGAACATTTTCTATGTTGAGATTTTCTGTTTGTAACAAAATAGGAAAAAATCTCAGCTGATGACAACAATAGAATTCAGGTCCTGGATTAACTCCAGGTTGTTCAGAGGGAGTTAATGCCTCCTATATTTGATGTGAGGGAGTTAATGAGGCTATTAGATTCTCTATGCTATATAACAGGAAATCATTCGGATGGTTTGCTAAGAGGGTGAGAGTTTTATGAGGTTTTCATTATGTAATCTCCTATTTGATTAATAAATTCCTGATGCCTATGTTTGGTGGACGTAGCCCAGATTGGTTGGGTGAACCACGTTAAAATCTTGTGTTTATGTGCTTGATATTCTGCTATGTTATTTGTTGTTTAATTAAGCTGTGCATCTCTCCAACAATTGGTATCAGAGCAAGTTGGAGGTGCTGGTGCTGAGAGGATTCTCTGTGTGCATGGATGATTAAAGACTGCCTGTTGCCTGGATCGTTTGCTGGCAGCGCGCATGGAGCTGGAGCAAGTGCGTGGAAGTATTACATCTGCGTACAGAACCGATCCGATGCTGGTGAGTGGATTGCTGGCAGATTTTCTGCGTGAAGAGCTGTTGCGTATTGAAGAGCTGGTGCGTATCTTTCATCGCTGCGTATGAAAGGTTAGTGTGCTCGCTGATACGCTATGTTGCATTACAGTTTTCTTTTTCGCTCCTATATATCGAACCTTAGTATAAGAAACATTGCGTACCATTTTCAACCTATACAAAACATGCCGCATCGTTCTAGTTCTATAGAAACCCAACTTCAAACTCCCAACTAGCCGTTTCATTTTCAGATAATGTTTTATATCTGGACCGATTGGGGGTAAGGTAATGAAAATATTATTGAATATCATGACAATCATAATAAATTTGGGATAGTTATAATAAACTTCCGCTAGTATCATACAGAATGCTATGAGAATTTAATATGAACACTGTCTTCTATCGTTGCAAGTAACGAATGCATCTGGTGTTGAGATTTTCTATGAAGCTATTTGTGGGGCAAAATTTTGCACAAATAAAAGGAAAGTTTTTTTTTTAAAGAAAAGTAATATAAGTGCAAAGGGCAGTTTTTTTTTAAAGGCAAAGTTACAGAGGCATAGGCAGTTTTTCTTTGTTGTGTAAAAAGAAAGGTATAGGCAATTTTTTTTTAAATTGCTGGTATTTAAACGTTGGATATTGGAGATCATTGTTTTTTTTTGTTGATACAAAATGGCGAAAACTCAAAGTGCCCGGTTTGAAATTGAGAAATTTAATGGCAAGAATAATTTTGAGATCTGGAAGGTGAAGATGCATGATTTACTTGTCCAACATGGTGTGGCAAAGGCGTTGTTGGGCAAGTCCAAACAACCTTACAAAATCACAGATAGCGAGTGGGCCGAGATGGATGAAAGAGAAATTAGTGTTATTCGACTGTGTCTAGCTGATGATGTCCTGTTTAATATTTTGTCAGAGACAACAGCTGCTGGTTTGTGGACGAAACTGGAGAAACTGTACATGACCAAATCCTTAACCAATAGGATTCTCCTGAAGCGACAGTTGTACGGTTTGCGAATGAAGGAAGGTACATCGATTGCTGATCATTTAAATGCTTTTAATACTCTTCTTGTGCAATTACAAAGTATAGAGGTAAAAATACCATCCGAGGATAAAGCTATTAATTATTGTGCTCGTTGCCCGAATCATGGGATCATTTTGTTACTTCTATAACTCTTAGTCCATCAGAAACTATTGAGTTTGATGATGTAGTTGCATCCTTATTATCGGAAGAAACAAGGAGGAAGTCGCATTCTGAAACCTCTACATCAGAAGCTATGATGGTTAGAGGTCGTTCGAAAGAAAGACGCCCCGGGAAGCCGAGCGACTCACGTTCAAAGTCAAAAGGGAAGAAGAGTAAGCTAAAATGTTGGTTTTGTGGCAAATCAGGGCATTTAAAGAAGGACTACTGGAAGCGTCAGCAGCAAACTTCAAAAGCAGAGTCTTCGACAGAAAAGAAGGAGGCAAATACGACAGATACAGGTTTGACATCTGGTTCAGGTATGAGTGATGAAGTATTATCAGTTAATGTGTCAAATCATGGTCAACATTGGTTGTTAGATTCCGGGGCATCAAACCACATGTGTATCCTTAAAGAATGGTTTAAGGAATATAAATCAATTAATGAATGGAGTTGTGTACATGGGTAATGATGTAACATGTAATATTGTTGGGATTGGAAGCATACAACTACAAATGTTTGATGGAACAACTAGAATATTAACTAATGTGAGGCATGTACCAGATTTAAGGAAAAACTTGATTTCATTAGGAGCACTTGATTCAAATGGATATAAAACTGTAATTCAAGGTGGAGTAATGAAAATTTACAAAGGCATCTTACTAGTTATGAAAGCTAAGAAAGTAGGAAATCTATTTCAGTTAGAAGGAGGTACAAGGTCAGATTTTGTGTCTACTATGTCTGAACATGACAGTAGTTCCATTCACTTATGGCATCAAAGATTGGGGCATATGAGTGAAAGAGGGTTGAAAATTTTGGCTGATCGCAAGTTACTTCCAAACCTAAAGTCTGGAAAGTTAGATTTCTGTAAGCATTGTCTGTTTGGAAAACAAAGTAAAAAAAAGTTTAAAACAGGCAAACATACTAGTAAACGCATACTTGATTATATCCATTCAGATGTTTGGGGACCAGCCCCTACAACTTCATATGGTGGTTCGTCTTATTTTGTATCATTCATTGATGACTTTTCTATGAAGGTTTGGGTCTACATGTTGAAAAGAAAGTCTGATGTTTTTTCAGTTTTCAAGCAATTTAGAGCATTGGTAGAAAACAGCACTGGTAGAACAATAAAGTGTTTAAGAACTGACAATGGTGGTGAGTTTACTTCCAAAGAGTTTGCCAGAGATTGCAAGGATGCAGGGATCTAGAGGCATAAGACCACGGTTTAAACTCCTCAGCAAAATGGAGTTGCGGAACGCATGAACAGGACTCTTCTCGAGAGAGCAAGGAGTATGCTGAGTAACACCGGGTTGCAAAAGGAGTTATGGACGGAAGCGGTGGCAACAGCTTGTTATGTGATAAACCGATCTCCATCGACGGCGATAGACTGCAAGATTCCGCAAGAGGTATGGAAAGGACACCCTTGTGACTATTTTAAACTCAGAGTGTTTGGTTGTGATGCATATGCTCTAGTGCCTAAACATCAGCGAACTAAGTTAGATCCAAAGTCTAAAAGGTATATCTTTGTTGGGTATGGTGTTGGAACAAAGGGATATAGATTGTGGGATCCTACTACCCGCAAAATCATCATCAACAGAGATGTAAAGTTTAATGAATCCTCTCTTGTACAATTAGATGTAGATAGTCGATTGAAACAGGATGATGTATCTGACTTTCAGCACATTCAGTTTGATAGCATTTCTAACGATAGTCATGATGACCATAGTTCAGATACTAGTCATGAACAGGTTTCATAATCAGAACATGAACAGGGTTCAGGTTTAGATCATGAACAGGTCTCAGATACTGATCGGCAAGAAGTTCCTACAGAGGGTAGTCAGCCAATCGTGGAAGCGCTAGAAACATCCTTAAGGAGGTCTACAAGAATCAAACGGCCACCGAGAAGGTATGATGATTATGTCACTTTTGTTGCATTTACTGCTAATGACAATGAACCTCTGTGCTATCAGGAAGCAATAGCAGGTTCGAAAAGTGATAAGTGGAAAGCAGCCATGAAGGATGAAATGATGGCCTTGAGTAAAAATGGCACATGGGATCTGGTGGAGCTTCCAAAGGGCAGGAAAACTGTGGGGTGTAAATGGGTCTTCAAGCTAAAACGAGGTGTGAATGATACGGAAGACAGGTACAAAGCGCGACTGGTTGCAAAAGGGTTTTCTCAGAAAGTTGGTATTGACTTTCATGAGATTTTTTCGCCAGTGGTTAAAATTGTTTCAATTAGAATTGTGTTAGCATTAGTGGCTTTGTTTGATTTGGAGTTTCAGCAGTTAGATGTTAAGACTGCATTTCTACATGGTGATTTAGATGAGGAAATATATATGGAACAACCGGAAGGGTTTGTTCAGCATCGCAATGAGAAATTTGTCTGCAGGCTCAAGAAGTCATTATATGGCATGAAGCAGTCGCCTCGGTAGTGGTATAAGAAGTTTGATTCTTTCATGTTGAGTCATAAATATGTTAGAAGTGAATATGATCATTTTGTTTATTTTAAACATTTGAATAATGGCATATTCATTATCTTGGTATTGTATGTTGACGATATGCTTTTAGCAAGCAAAAGCATAGAAGAAATCAACAGGTTGAAGGCTCAGATGGCAAGGACATTTGATATGAAATATCTAGGAGCAGCAAGACAGATTTTGGGCATGGAGATTTTCAGAGACAGGAGCAATGGTAAGCTATGGCTATCACAACAAAAGTATATTGAGAAAATACTTTTGA
>APFE031516525.1:26419-38884 GCA_000404065.3 Pinus taeda | reverse complement strand
CATATATATTAGATTGGTTATATAAATTAAATTACAAATAAATATTTATAAACATTAATCTATATATAAAAAAAATTAAAATACTTATTTGTGGGCTCGAGTATTGCAGCAATAATGTTATAACTCCTGAGACTCCCTTCTTTACTTTTATCAACCCGGTAGTTCATAACAAACTTGGAAGCGACGGTGCTGTATGCACAAGTACTAGCTCTTGCCGCGGGTGTCACTTGGTCAGCTGGCACAAGTCCGCTAGGAGCTTAAGCCAACTTCTATGAGCTCTTAGAAGAAGCTTTCTAACTGATGGACAAACGCTAACTCAAAGAAGGCTAATCTACTTACAGAAAGAAACTGAAAAGCTGAAAGGAAATGCAAACACTAATTTTACCATCTAGCCTTACTAATGCAAGAAAGAGGATGAAAGCTACTAAAAGAGATGCCATTGACTTCCAGGAAGGTAAAATGCATGCGACTAAGCTACTTCTATAGTAAAATCTAAGAAAAAAAAAAAAAAAAAACATCTTTTTGTACTTTTGAGTAAGTTGTCAAAATTATCATGCATGTGCTTTAATTGTTTTTTACTGTGCAGAGGTGGATTGGCGAAAGGAAATGCTTGCAGGAGGTTGGGAAGGTTAGAAGAGGGCCTAAGGGGTCCCTAGCACCCTTCCAGAGAGTTTCACAGTGTTTGAATATCAAGAAACTGCTTCTATGAGCTTCTACAGGAAGTTTGCAGGGCTTCTACCGGATGTTTTGTAATTTCTACAGGATGTTCTACAGGATGTTCCGAAAGGGAATTTTGGAGGGTTGATGGAGGAAGAAAGGTGAATAAGTGGGTATGGAGGTGAGATAAGGGTGTTAGGAGGTCAAGGAATTGGTTGAGGGAGCTCAAGAGTGGGGAGGATGGTTGGGTTTGTTCAAGGAGGGGTAGAGCAATGTTACCCAATGATATGGAAATTAGGGCAAAGCGAGAGAATGTGGCAAATGTAAGGCAAGAATCTGAGTTAGAGGGATGGAGCAGGTGGGATTGATGGATTATGGGTAGATAGAGAGGTATTACAGGTGCTCTGCAAGTTATTTCTCAAACTGAACAAACAAAGACTTGGAAAATCAAGGACCTAGCTACTTTAAGCTAATCTAACCTAAACAATAGAAATGAAAATGAACAGAAATTTATTTGCAACGAAATCATGTGAAATATATATGCAAACTAAGGAATCATGAACCTGAGCATGTAACCACAACTGGTATCAACTTTTGCAAATGAGAATCTAACACTAATAATTGCATGATGAAACGAAGACAATGTTTTTGGTGGCAACAAGGACACCTTGGTCCCAGCTCATGGTGCCACTGAGCGAGAGGTGACATCAGAGGTGCTTGATAGCCTTTTTCAGAAGATCTTATCTCTTATTAGCCTATCAAATCAACCTAAAGATGAAAAGCCTTTTTAATCAGCAACAATGATCTAGGTAACCAAGCAAGATTCTAATCTACTTAACAGAAAATATTTTTCAAAAACGCTAAAAACAAATAACAATACACAAAGGAAGCCTTTGAAATTGGGTTGGGCCCAACCCCAAGAGCTACAAGCTCCTAAGAAAAGCTCAGAACTGATGCAAAATAAAGCTGCTTTCCATTACTCAAAAATAACCATGGCACAAAGAAAGTTGTACAACAACAGCTACAAAATGAGTTGAAAAAATAGCAGCACTATAGTGCAAGATACAACTGTTCAAAAGGTAACCTACGAAGGCTAGAAGCCTTCCTATTTATGCACCACGAGGGTCTCCAATAGCCCTCCTTAACTCAGGGGGCTCCGCTGCTCAAACTCCAATGATCAACCACTTTACACAAAACCGCTCGGCTGCCCTTGGGAATCCTTTTCAATGGCCTGCTGAACTCCGAGCTGAGGGTGGATATTTCAAGGAAGGGGCCATTTAATGTAGGAGACACCCTTCGTATGAATCCTCACCCTTGTTCTTTCATGCTTGACTCTCATCTGGCTCATAATTGTTTGGCCTTGGTCCAAAATTTGTCCAAAAATCTGCAATAACCACATGTTAGCCTTCTTGGTCAAGTGACTATTCTCATTCGTTCAACTAACATAAATATACTGAAAAACATGCATAAATTATGAAAAATGGTGGATTGACGAAGAACAGTTAGGCAAAATGAGCCCAATAAGTTACCCAATTCTGGGGCTCATCATCACCCCTTGCTAAATGGGTTGCTCATCCTCTGAGAAACTAATCCAGCTCATCATCCTTGATTTCCTTGACCGCCTCTCTCACATCCCAGGCCTCTGAGGTGATATATTCTTCATAGTCATGAAATCCTGCTTTTCTTTCCACTTCTTCCCACTGCCTGTGTTCCTCCTCTTCTTTGACTCCTTTCAACAGCCCCAAAAGCAAGGGAGGACTGAATTTTAGGTCGATCAAGTTGGCCTAAAGATTCTACATGGACTATTTGTAGAGGGGTACTCTTGCGAAGGCCTCCCTCATCCTTGTTGGGGAGTGGTATTCTCTTATTTTTAGGCTGTGGGACAGTGTGTTCCACCTCCGTGTGCAAGAATGAACACAGTTATCCCCAACCAGTTTCTCCATGTCCTCAAAATGGGCTATGGCTTGAGCTTGTCATTCAATGTAATCTGGTAGGGCCTAAGAGTTATTTGCCAAGCGTTGGTGGGCATATATTAATGCTGAGGGATCCTCCGGTTCTGCTCTGATCATTAGTGGTTCCCTTAGTTCCCTGTCCATAACATTCTTGACCTCTGCTGCTCTCTTTTCTTCATGATTTAGCCAAGAGGCCATGGCCATAAGGTGCACATCTCCTACCGCTAGCATTGGGGTGCCATAAATTCATGTTGGAAAGGGCCAAGTTGTGTAGGTAGAACTCTGATAATTTGGCCTTGTCCTCTCATGAGCTACTATCATATAAAGCTATGAATTGATGGTAGTTTTGAAATGGAGTGGTGCCCCTTTGGACCAAGGTGTTAATCTGGAACTACAACCATTGCTCCTTAAGGTATAAGGAATATGATTTGGCAGGTTGCCTACACTGCATGGCCTCTACTGCCCAGCTGGCCATGCAGGCCAGTTGGGCTTCCTTCTCTTGTACATGTTTCCTTAGAGACTATATCTCCTGTGCTACTTGCAATTCCGTCTCCTGAGGCTATCTAGTTAGTACCTCAATTTCAGCCTACAACCCATCTCTTCTTTGTTGTTCTTCAAGGGTTTCTTTGTCTGCTGTGGGCTTTTTTTGTTGTCGTTGTTCTCCCAAGATGTGGGGCATGTCTTCCTTATAGTGTCCCTGTAGTTGTAGCTACTGTTTTAGCAGCTTGTTTCTTCCTCTAGCTTGGCTCGTTGACTCCTTTCCACATGTTGTACCATAGCCAATTCCTTTCTTGCCTCCTTGCGTTTTTCTTCCAGGGGACCTATGTCTGCCACACCCTTGGACTTGGCAATTTTCTTGCAACTGTGGGTCGTCACTCTCTCTTCTTCTAGTGCAAAGAAAAGTGGCACCGCGAATTTTTGGGGAACTATCTTTCTGGCCTCTAACATGTTATAGTAGCAGCCTAAGCTAGGCAGGGGGCTTGGTTACAAAATGTTCTCAACCTTTTCTTCCTTCTGTAATGATTCAGATGCCTTTTCTTCCAGTTCCTCGGTCTCCTTTAGCTTAGCCAGCGTTTCCTGTAGAACTATCTCAGCTTCATGTAGAGAGGTCTTTGTGTCCATCATTTTAATCCTTTCTCTCTAGGTGGACGTTTTCGGGCCTCCTCGTTCATAGGTGATGGATGCCTTTGAAGGAGACTTTTCCTTTTGTTTAGCTCTAGTGTCCTCAGTAGTAATTGGCTCCTTTGATTGTGGCTGGGATTTGCAAGCTTTTATGCGCGTGCTCCTTCTTGCCTTAAAGTACATGGAAGGCTCCCTTTTTGTTTTGGAGATGTGCTTAAGGTAGAAGCTATGTTGCTGCCTCCCTGGCCAAAATATCAGGTGATTTCTCCCTTTTCTGCTCTATTTTCATGCTTCCTGTAGAAAGTCTCGTGTCAACTGTTTTCATGCTTCCTATAGAATGTCCTATGTCAACTATTTTCATGCTTCTTGTAGAAAGTCCTGTGCCAATTGTTTCGGTCTACTTCACTGGATGTGTCTTTCCTTTTAATTTCTATGTGGTTGCCTTAGCTATGCCCTCCTTTATTTGGACTTTTTCAGTCCTCTCTACTCTACTCTGTAATCATTTTTCCCTGGGTGTTTGTGCCGTTGTTCCTCCTACAGTTTCAGGCTCAGTAATTTGACCCTTTCCCCGTTCCTCTTACTATCCTTTTTGTGTTTGTTTGTTCTATGTTTATTTACCATTGGATTTCTCTCCTGCTTCAATGTGTCCCTCTTCTTCACTACTGGATGAGGTGAGCTCCTTGGCTAGAATTCGAATACCGTCATCTTTGGACATGTTTCGGAAAATCTCCCAAGAGAGGGGGACAGTGTAGGTGTGGAGGGCATCTTCCAATAAAAGTTTAATGAGCCCATGATGGGCTAACTGATCCGGTGTCCCTTCCTTCAATTTTGTGCCACATTCAATTAATGATTGCAGAAGAAAATAGGGGATGCTCAACTTCTTTTCTGGAGGTAAATCCATTCCATGTCTTAGTTCACTCAGCAACCTGAAATGATAGTCGTAGACAATGTTAAACCTCCCTTCACAGGTAATGTATTTCATGATTTGGAAACTAACTTCGGTCTAATGAGGATGTAAGTTGGTTCTCCAGACCCCGTTCTTCTCTTCTGCAGGATGTTCCTCGGGAAGAAATAATGCTTCCTTGGCTACTTGGCCCAATGACCTCTCCTCTTTGCTCCAAGGTATCCTTAATGGCAGACTAGTGACTCGACTAATGAGCTTAGGGGTAAGCTTTAGGGTCAACCCTCTGAAATTCACTATGGCCTGGGTCTTTGATTCAGGTTGCAGGAACATTAAAAATTCCTCTGTTATCTCATCGTCATGACCCTCAATTTTTTCATGCAAGGTCATCCAATTGGCACGGGTGAAGAGGTTCACCACCTCAGGATGCTCATGCAATTTACTGGGATCTGAGGGTTTTTTCCTGATAAACCCCCCTGGCATGGTGAGAGTGCTATGTTTTATGCTCTGATTAGAAAATGGAATGCTATTTATGGTTTCTTCCTTTGAACTTCAAGAAAGGATCTCTCGGGTGTTTAAATTTTAATTTGCACCAATTCCCTAGTTTTAAGGCTATTGCTACCCAAAACTCGGCTGTCCGTTTATGAAAGTAAAAATTGGGTTTCCCCAGACAGAGTATAGAGCTCAATTTTCATCCCCAGCATACATCCAACCATGTAAATTAACATTCTTCATACACAGGCTAGCCTCATAGTTGTGTATCTTTCCTACATGAGAATTTTGTTAACAGGAACCGTGGAGGAGAGTTTTGACGCAGAAACGACAAAGAAATTTTGTGCAACACACAGGCAAACTGCTATTTTCAACTCACAGGCAGACTTTTCTCTGACTCTCCAATTCAAGACAGTTCAATTCACCACCTTTTCGAAACATACCATGCATGGAAGAGTGTTTTCGAGCCTACCTCTCTCAGAACTCCAAATTTTATGAAGAAAAGTCTAGGCTTCCCTGCTCCGGAAAATTGTGTCGTAATTCCTATAGATCCTCTTCCTGTAGAACTCTTGCCGACTTCTGTAGGATGTCACTGCGCCATTGAAAGAGCCTGGTGCACGAGAGATTATTGAAACAGGCCGAAAATCTAGGTGGAGGACGATGGGTTAACAGATTTTGGAAGTAAAGGATGCTTACTTTGGACGAGGACGTTGCAAGTGAAAATGAACAGTGAGTGGTGAGTCTTCAGCCGAGTATTTTTTAACTGCGGTACAATTCATGGCGGGGGGGTGAGGTGGTCGGACTGAACCATTAATCCAATGTCATGACCATCACTTCTTTGCGTGTCCCTAGCCGCCATCACCAACCCTCTGCCATTAACCGCTGCCACTAGTGCCAGTCCCGACGATTTTCCCCAACTGGACACCACACACGTGTTGGCTGCACATCTCGTTGGTAATTTTGAACGTAACTGAGCTTGTTCTGATCCCACGAAGCTATGTAACTGGCTGAGGGTGGCCAGTTAACTGGCCACTGATCCCGTTCAATCCGAACCATTTTCACAGACATGCAGTTTTCGAATTATAGTTTATGAAATTGACGAATGAGTTTAGACACTTACCTGCGTAGCCGTGGATGTGTTATGCAGACTTCGGGTCTTAGAACCACTACTTCGCTTGCTGCTACCATGTGCACGGGTGTTAGAACCCATTCCTTCATTTGTTGATGTTGTATGCACGGGTTTTGGAACTCGATCCTTCGGTTGTCAACACTGCATGCACAGGTTCTATTTTGTTTCAGCTGCCAAGGATGTTCTCACGTCTAAGAGGAGCCTTTTGCATGTTCACTATGTTGATTTCAACTGTCCCTGCCTCTAGGGTATGTGTTCCAGAGGGATCAACTGCTACAGGATTCCTGTAGGATGTCCTGTAGCTGCTTCTCCTCCTCGGATGCAGGCTAAACGAGTAGGGCTATATTGCTGACGAGGGATTTGTTGATGCAGAGTCTAGATGGAGCTTGGATAGGTAGGGTGAGCATGACTTTGTTATTTGACTTGTCACTAAAAATTCTAGTCTATCAATCTAAGGAAAGAAAGGTTTCTTGTATGACTGTGCAGGAACACATAACTAGGTGGGTGATGGAGGTGTAAAGACATGGAGCAACGTGCCATATGGTGATGGGTAGAAACAGGGGTGGCTATAGGCCTAACAAATAGATTCCCACCTTTAGATTCCCCTCCAAAATCAAATTTGGCTCACCCGAAGGTTTTACAGGATGTTTCCTGTAGAAGGTGGAATCTCGACCTGAATGTGATCAAATCCTAGGAAAGGTGAGTGGTCATGGAGGGCGTGTCTATAGGGATGTCATGTAGCCTGGTATGGACCCCTATCCTCTTTTTGCATGACCCTCCTTACCTGTAATGTATTCCCTACAACCTACAATTATTTCACAGGGATTAGGCTTGTTTTTTCTTGAGAGAGACATAGCTGGGGCGCCTCCATGAGTTTTTCACCCTCATTGTCTACCCTGGGCGCCTCGAAGAGGTTTTCACCTAAGGATCTTTTTATTCCATTTTTTTTGTTTTTTTTTAGAGACTGCTAGGGCACCTCCATGAGGTTTTCACCCTCACTGTCTGACCTGGGCGCCTCAAAGAGGTTTTCACCCAAGGATCTTTTTATTCCATTTTTTTTTTTTTGATGATCAACGTGTGGGTGGAATAGAGGCAGGGCCTTGCTCCACTACTAGCACTGATTTTTCCAAAGTTTCAATGAACTTCTGCCTCAAAAGGGGTTTCCTATAGATTTTCAATCGATGCCCATTAACAAGCATGGGGATGGATTCTTCATCAATGGTCCTGATAAGGACTAAACCATTGTTGTTACATATTTCCACTGTATATGGTCCTAACCATCTTGTCCTTAGCTTCCCTCTGAAATCCTTGTATCTTGAGTCATACAGCAACGCCCAATCTCCTAGCTCAAATTGCTTTTCATTAAGGTGCCGATCATGCCATATCTTCCTCTGGAGTTGAAATACTTCTGAGTGGAGGAGGGATTGCATTCTTTGTTCATCTAATCCATTCAGCTGCAGTAATCTTTCACGTTGAGCATGGCTGAGATCTAAGTCCAGCTGAGCTGCCACCCTAATTATGTTGTACTCGAACTCTACGGACAACAAAAATTTCTTCCTGTAGACCAACTCATAAGGTGTGAAACTTGTTGTAGTTTTCAAAGTGGTGTTGTAGGCCTAGGTGGCCTCAACCAAGTGATCTACCCAATCCTTTCTGCTGTTGCTCACCACCTTAGTCAAAATCTCTTCCAACGCTCTATTAGTGACTTCCACTTGCCCATTTGCTTATGGGTGATACGGGGTGGACGTTATGTACTTGATCTTGTGATGAGCAAGCAGGTCTTCAATCAGGTTAGAGGTGAACTGGCTTCCTTGATCGGTGACTAGCTCTCTTGGGCAGCCAAACTTGTAGAAGGTATTTTCTCTTAAAAATTCAGCCACTTTTTCTTCTTTCACTGCCTTGATTGCCTTTGTTTCTGCCCACTTTGTCAGGTAGTCAATGCACACAATGATGTGAGACCTTTGCTTTGAAGGACGGTTGATAGGACCCACAAAATCCATGCCCCACTTCTCAAATGGCTCGAAGGTCTCTTGAGGTTGGAGGGGAATTTCATCCCTTGGAGTTGGTTTCCCCATCCTCTAACATTGGTCACACTGGCTTATGTATCTTCTGACATCTTGATGAAGAGTAGGCCAATAGTAGGCTTCCTGTAGAATTTTGAAGGCAGTCCCTTTTGCTGCAAAGTGGCCTCCACAGGGCCCATCGTGACAGGTTAGGAGGATGTCAAAGACTTCCTCCTCCTTAACACAACGCCTCAAGATCTGATATGGGCCAAGTTTAAATAGGTTCCCCATGATCCAAGTGAATGGGGAACTCTTCCTCACAATTCTTCTCTTTTCCTTTGAGGATAGGTGCGGAGGGAATTGTACCGAGACCAAGTAATTTTCTATATCAAAAAACCATGGAAAGAGTATTGAGATAGCAAACAGGTGTTCATCTCGCATCTCGTCATCCACTGTCCCTTCTTCAACAGCAGGCAAATCCAAACTAGACAGGAAGTCAACAACAACATTTTCCTTACCTAGCTTGTCGACAATAGTCAAATCAAACTGCTACAACAAAAGTAACCATCTAATGATACAAGCATTCACATCAGGATTATTCATTAAATATCTAATCGCAGCATGATCAGTCTATACAAATGTTTGATAACCAGTGATGTAATGTCTGAACTTGTTTAGGGAATGGACTATAGCTAGGAATTCTTTTTCGGTTACAGTATAGCTCATCTCTTCCTTGAACAGGTTTTTGCTGACAAAGTGTATGGCATATGTTATTTTCTCCTCAACTTGTCCTAAGGCTTCCCCTATGGCTTTGTTTGAGGCATCGGTGTGGATGTGGAAAGGTAGGGCCCAGTTTGGACCTCTGAAGATCAGGGCGAATACGAGCTTATCTTTCAACTCATCTAGAGCCCCTTGACAGTCGTCAGTCCATTTAAACTCAACATCCTTCCCTAAGAGGCTAAAAAATGGTGAGGCTAGCTTACTAAAATCTTTAATGAATCTTCTATAATATCCCGCTAAGCCTAGAAAACTCCGAACATCTCTTACCTTTTGAGGAGGTGCAACCTTTTGGATGATAGAAATCTTGTTAGGATCCACCTGTAATCCTTGCTGAGAAATTGTATGACCTAGCACGGTCCCTTTAGTCATCAGGAATTCACATTTTTCAAGACTGAGGGACAGGTTCATCTTAATACAATTGGTTAAAACTTTTCCCAGGTTAGTCAATGCTTCTTGGAAGTTGGACCCATCAAGAGTAAAGTCATCCATGTAGATCTCCATCGAATCGTGAACCAGTTCCGCAAATATGCTCAATACTTCTCTATGGAAAGTGGCAGGAGCGTTGCATAGCCTAAAGGGGAGGACCCGGTAGGCAAAGGTACCCCATGGACAAGTGAAGGTGGTCTTATCTTGGTCTTCTGGGCTGATTTGGATCTGATTATACTCGCTGAACCCATCTAGGAAAGAGAAGAACTTCCTCCCTGCCAGTCCATCCAACACTTGATCTATGAAAGGCAAAGGGAAATGGTCCTTCTTGGTGGCTTTGTTAAGTTCTCGGTAATCTACAGAAATCCTCCACTTCCAATTTTTCTTGGGCACAAGCACCAGAGGTGAGACCCACTCACTGTCAGAGATGGGGTAAATGAATCCTGCATCCAACAACTTTTGCAATTCTTCTTTGACAATGTCTTTAAGGGGTGGATTAACTCTCCTTTAAGGCTGCATGTCTGCTTTACAATCCTCTTTAATGTAAATTTGATGGGTATAGACCGATGGGTGGACTCCTTTCATCTCCTTATAGCTCCAAGCGAAAGCATCCAAATGATTGTTCAATAAGCTACACAGCTCCTTCTCCTGGGAGGGAGATAGGGATGAGCTGATCTTTAAGGTTCTTCTGGGGCCAAATTCCACATTCTTAACTCTGGGAGAGGTCGGATCAGCCACATAGAGGTCCACTAAATCGCTGGCTTGGGTACCTTCAACCAACTCCTCTAATGATAGTGCACTGGGAGGTGGATTTTGAATCAAATTCTCAATCAAGTCATCCTCGGTTTGAGGGCTTCCCCTGGCGGCTTCTACTATACACAATGGTGCATAGTAGACCTCATCCTCATCTCCCTCTTCCAACCAGAGCGGTAAGTCATGTTCTAGCAGAGGTTGGGCAAGAGGGTATAGGACTAGCTGTTTGGACATAGGCCCATTCTTGATGGTCATACTTCCAGATCGACAACTGATGTAAGCATTCGCAGTAGCTAACCAAGGAATTCCTAAAATGATGGGGTATCTAGTGAGTTTTTCCTTTGGCTGAAGGACCAAGAAGTTTGCAGGATACTCCCAAGAGTCAATAGAGACCAGGACATCTTCCACAATCCCTTTGGGAGTCACAGTGGAGTGGTCTGCTAACTGCAGTATTGTCGAGGTTTTCCTTAGGGAACTCTGAAGTTTGATTTTAAGCATAGTGTCCATGGTCATCAAATTAATGGCATCCCCTAGATAAATCAAGGTGTGGGGATTATGGTGCCATTGATGTGGACATCAACTATAGGACTCCCAGGGTCCAAATATTTTGGACAGATTACTTGCCCCAACATTAGATTAGACAGTTGTCCTACAACATTGATAGTCGGGGCATCTCTCTTGCGCATGTGTGGGTGCCTGAAAAAATTCTTCTTGATCAATTTGTTGTATATTGGTACATATTTTAGGGCCTAGAAAAGTGGTATTTTCACAAACAACTGCTTAAGTTCTCCTAGAAGTTTATTCTCCTCTGGGTTTGGTTGCGTGGTTACAGTTAGTCGCTCAGGAAAGGGTGGAATGGCTTTGGGTTAACTTTCTTGTTTTTCTTCCTCATCCTCCGTGGGAGGAGGTTGGTGATCTGGAAGGACCTTCCTATATTGCTGGTTGACCTCCTAGATCTCCACAGCATAGGTAGGGCATGTTGTCTTCGCAGTGTATACCTGTTGGGCCTGTCTGTTGAGGTTCGAGTTCGTTTGAGCAGGCATCTGGGGTTGTCTTGGAGGAGCAAGAGGTAATGGTTGTGGTTGAGTAGGTGGTGGAGGTAGAATGGTGGGAAGAGAGTTATATTGGGGCCTCCACCCCGGCTGAGGTGCATTCCACTGAGGTTGTGGCTGGACATGTGGGTAAAATGAATGAGCAATAGGTTGAGTATGGTATTTAGATGGATAAGACCACAGAGGATGTGCGAACCAGGAAGGATGAGCAGGGGGACCCCAAGAAGGTATATGAGTGGATTGGTTGGGGCTATAATAAGCTTGGCATGTCCCTTGCAGCCCCTACTGGTAGGGTCTGGGCCCATGTGGCCTCCTTTGGTTGAAGAAGTAGAGTGGTTCAGTGGCTGCCTTAGTCCCCTGGTACATGGCTTTAAATCTGGGTAAGGTTGGGCATTGGTTGGTGGGGTGGTCTTCCTCACAAACAAAAGATACCTCTACTGAGTGCAATGGACACTTGTTCTTAGGGTACTTCCTCGTACATCTGGGACAGAAACTGGCCAAAGCCCTCTCAACTTCCTCTTTCTTATGTTGGATTCGGAAAGTATCAAGTTGCATGGCAATGGTATGTCTCATCTCACTTTTGAGTTCTTCCATATGATTAGAAAACTCATGCTTGGAGAAGGTGGCACTAGCTAAAAGTGGATTCCCCCTAGCTCTTTTCCTAGCTACCCTAGAATGGTTTCCAAACATAGTCTTTATGTCCTCATAAGGCAGTTGGTAGATGTCTCCTCCAACTAGCAAATGGAGGGTATCTAGAAGGTCTTCAGGGACTCCTCGGAGTAGAACCAGCTTCAGAGATTCAGGGTCAAGCATGCACCTGGCCCGTTTATAGCTAAGTTGGAACCTTTCCTCGTAGTCTTCTAAAGACTCATCACTTCCCATGGTCATCCGAATGATCTCTCCCTTTGTTTCCTTTTACCTACAGTAGTCCAGGTATTTGTTGTTAAAGGATTGATGCATCTGAGCCCAAGTTATGATACTGTTTGCAGGTAACCCCATGAACCAGCGTAGTGCTGCATCCTTGAGGGTAGAAGGAAAGAGTTTCAACTTTTGCTTGTCCTCGGCATAGTCATAAGTTCGACAAAGGACAACAAACTCAAATAGGAAGGTATCAGGGTCTTCAGTGGTCAATCCATGGAAGTGAGGTAAGGCTGAGGGACTTATGTTTTTCATTTTCATGTCCCCATTGGTCTCTCGG
>APFE031516525.1:0-26408 GCA_000404065.3 Pinus taeda | reverse complement strand
CAAACTCAAATAGGAAGGTATCAGGGTCTTCAGTGGTCAATCCATGGAAGTGAGGTAAGGCTGAGGGACTTATGTTTTTCATTTTCATGTCCCCATTGGTCTCTCGGATGGGAAAGGCACCTTCTATTCTCTCCTCATCTCCTATATTGTTTCTATGTTTGGTCGTGGTCTCAAGAGGAATATTCTCTCGCTCTTCTTCTGTTATAGGATCTTCGTATATCTCTGGAGGTTCACCTATAGGTTCTTTTGGATCACTGCCACCAAAGAAGAGAGAAGGGTGACTCAGTGATGTGGTGGGGGTGTTATGTAAGAATTTTCGGGTATTGTCTCTGTTCCTATGAGGCATGAAATGAAATATTTTTGGTTGCTTTTGTTTTTTCTCTATTTGTACCTACAAAACTGAAATAGATTGAACTGCAACTAACTAAAATCTATCTTGCTGAAATGAAAATGAGGAATTGAAATGAAAGCAGGAAAGGACTAATCTGTTTTGCTGAAATGAATTTGCAAAAATGAAATGCTAATCTACGCTTGCAGAATTGAAATGCCAGTCTAGGAAAGCAGGAAATGTCTAGTCTACTTTTGCGGAAATGAAATTGTAGAATGGAAATGAAATAAACTACTTAGCAGAAGGTTGTAGTAGAAAATAGAACGAAAGCAGCAATCACAAATACTCTGATGCTTCCTCGGCAACGGCGCCAAAAATATGGTGTGCTATAGTATTGCAGCAATAATGCTACAACTCCTGGGACTCCCTTCTTTACTTTTATCAACACGGTAGTTCGTAACAAACTTGGAAGCAACGGTGCTGTATGCACAAGTACTAGCTCTTGTCGCGACTGTCACTTGGTCAGCTGGCACAAGTATACTAGGAGCTTAATCCAAATTCTATGAGATCTTAGAAGAATCTTTTTAACTGATGGACAAATGCTAACTCAAAGGAGGCTAATCTACTTGCAGAAAGAAACTAAAAAGTTGAAAGGAAATGCAAACCCTAGCAAACCCTAATTTTACCAGCTAGCCCTACTGATGCAAGAAAGAGGATGAAAGCTACTGAAAGAGATTCCATTGACTTCTAGGAAGGTAAAGTGCATGTGACTAAGCTACTTCTACAGTAAAATATGAAAAAAAAATCTTTTTGTACTTTTGAGTAAGTTGTCAGAATTATCATGCATGTGCTTTAACTGTTTTTGACTGTGCAGAGATGGATTGGCAAAAGGAAATGCTTGCAGGAGGTTGGGAAGGTTAGAAGAGGGCCTAAGGGGTCCCTAGCACCCTTCCAGAGAGTTTCACAGTGTTTGGATATCAAGAAACTACTTCCGTGAGCTTCTACAAGAAGTCTGCAAGGGTTCTACAGGATGTTTTGTAATTTCTATAGGATGTTCTACAAGATGTTCTGAAAGGGAATTTTGGAGTGTTGATGGAGGAAGAAAGGTGAATAAGTGGGTATGGAGGTGAGATAAGCATGTGAGGAGGTCCAAGACTTGGTGGAGCGAGTTGAGGAGTGGTGAGGATGGTTGGGTTTGTTCAAGGAGGGGTAGAGCAATGTTGCCCAAAGATATGGAAATTAGGGCAAAGTGAGAGAATGTGGAAAATGTAAGGCAAGAATCTGAGTTAGAGGGATGGAGTAGGTGGGATTGATGGAATACATGTAGATAGAGAGGTATTATAGGTTCTCTGCAAGTTATTTGTCAAACTGAACAAACAAAGACTCGAAATATCAAGGACCTAGCTACTTTAACATAATCTGAGCTAAATAACAGCAAAGAAAATGAACAGAAATTTATTTGCAACGAAATAATCTGAAATATTATGCAAGCTAAGCAATCATGAGCCTGAGCATGTAACCACAACTAGTATCAACTTTTGCAAATGAGAATCTAACACTAATAATTACATGATGAAGCAAAGACAATGTTTTTGGTGGCAGCAAGGACACCTTGGTCCTAGCTCATGGTCTCACTGAGGGAGAGGTGAGATCAGGGGTGCTTGATAGCCTTTTTATAAAGATCTTCTCTATTATTAACCTATCAAAACAATCTAAACATGAAAAGCCTTTTTAATCATCAACAATGATCTAGGTAACCAAGCAAGATTCTAATCTACTTAACAGAAATTATTTTAGCAAAAATGCTAAAAACAAATAACAATACACAAAGGAAGCCTTGGCACTTGGGATGGGCCCAACCATAAGAGCTACAGGCTCCTATGAAAAGCTCAGAACTGATGCAAAATAAAGCTGCTTTCCATTACTCAAAAATAACCATGTCATAAAGAAAGTTGTACAGCAGCAGCTACAAAATGAGCTGCAAAAATAGTAGCACTATAGTGCAAGATACAATTGTTCAAAAAGTAACCTATGAAGGCTGGAAGCCTTCCTATTTATGTACTACGAGGGTCTCCAACATCCCTCCTTAATTCAAGGGGCTCGGCTGCTCAAACTGCGAGTGATCAGCCACTTTACACAAAACTGCTCTGGTACCCTTGGGAATCCTTTTCAGTGGTCTGCTGAACTCCAAGCTGAGGGTGGAGATTTCAAGGAAGGGGCCATTTAATGTAGGAGACACCCTTCCGACGAATCCTCACCCTTGTTCCTTCATGCTTGGTTACCATCTGGATCATAATTGCTTGCCCTTGGTCCAAAATTTGTCCAAAAACTTGCAATAACCACGTGTTACCCTTCTTGGTCAAGTGGCTATTCTCATTCATTCTACTAACATAAATATACTCAAAAACATGCATAAACTATGAAAAATGGTGGATTGATGAAGAACAGTTAGGCAAAATGAGCCCAATAAGTTGCCCAATTGCAGGGCTCATCACTTATTTTAGAATATAATGATATAATTAGTGCAGTGATATAGATTAGAGAAGTCATATAAACTAAATAGAAGATACATATTTATACACATTAATCTATAAAAAAATCAAAATACTTACTTCATAATATATTTTACATAGCTAGTTATATATATAACTATATTTTTTAGGCCACTGAATTATCATGTTTAATTCACATTCTCACCCTATGCTTACTCATAGTTTTCATTGTTATTACTATTATTTTGCACAATTGTTAGGCTAGTAGCTTAAAATGGAGCATGGTCACATAAGTGATCATTATTTAACCTATTTCCTTTGTTTCAATAATATTTGCATCAAAATGATTATTGATGATGATGCTTGTCTTTTTTTAGGAACGCATATGAAATGACGATCAGAGATAGACATGCATCAACAATTAATTGCACTTAGTCATGTTCCTACATCAACACTCTTGCACTAGCATTGTTGCACTAGAGAGCAACCAATTTGGGACTTCGACATTTTGGCACACTTCCAGGGAAAACTGAGGAAGGTTAATGTCCAAAATGACGTTTTACAACCTTCTCATGAGTTTTATTGCACCTAGATTGCACATGTGTGTCTCTAGAAGACAATAAACAAATATGCTCAAAATTCGCAGAATTTTCAAACTTCCACGTTTGGTCTCGATAGGCGTGCAATTGGAGGTGAATCTGGAAAATATGAACAAATGGGTTGTTTTACCAATATAACAAACTATCTATAACAAAAACCATTTCTCAAGATTCATTTTTTTTCAAAAATTACAACTAGGTCTTTAAGGAAGTTTCATATAAAAAAACATTGTTTTTCCAGAATTCTAGAATCTTGTAAAAAGAACCAAACAACCAACTTCAGGCAAGCTTTCTGAGGAGATGGAGTTGAATGAGACAAATATAAAAGATCTTTTTATTAAAAATATAACAAATGAGGTTCCCTCCAATTTTGTTTCCAAAATTTGCCATGGTTAGGAAGATATGCCAATATCTTTGAGGCCAATTTGTTAAAAATATGAAATTTTCTAGAATTAAGGAAAATAACTCTTAGAGTCAAAATTCGCCTTGTAAATTTTATAAATGGCTTAGCCATGGTTTTTGTTAGGGGAAGAGATGTTAGTATAGCTTCATATTGTTGGTTTGGAGTTGGAGCATATGGCTTGGGATATAAAGAATTGTTTCAATTTGAATAAAAGACTTCTAATGCTAGGTTTTTTTCTACAAATTTATTACTTTTAATGATCATTTTGATTTTGTAATTTGATTTAATTTTAAGAGAGTGAGATATGGATGTGTTATATACATTTTTGGGAACTTCAACCCCAATCACAAATGTCCATAAATTGAGGGCTCTTAAGTCCCTAAAAGTGTTGCTTCACTGCCTAAAGGAACAAGGTCAACTGATTACATCATCTCCCAGAAGTTCTCCACTGAAAACTGCTCATAAATGGTCAAAACTAGACCATACTGAAAGCTCAATGTAGAGGGTGTGATGCATATCACCTTCCCCATGTATAGGGTGCGATGCATACTGTTTTTCTCCTCTGTAGGGTGCGATGGTCGGGAATGGACAAATGGCAGGGACAAAAATGCGAGGTGGAAGATCATGGAATCTTCTAGAAGCTTCCCTTTGACACTTGCCACTCTATTTTCTACCAGAGATGAGTAAGAGATCATCATTCTCCAAGTGGAAGCAGGAACTATCAGAGAGAGGATACCAATCAAGATCCCAAAAGGTGACTCACCTCTCTGTAATCATCTATATATGGATCCCTCATCACAGAGATCCAGAGGCTGGAATTTTGTAACTTATAGAGAAGTGTTGTTGGTATTCTGGTGTACACTCACAGTGTTCAGTGATTTTGCTTTGCTTGAGGTGAAGAAGGGCTTCTTAGCTAGAGGGTGATACTCGGTCAGAGCTGCTCATGGTTGTAATCCTCTTGCTACTTTTTATATGAATAAAGCTCTTCTTGTTTCCTTCCATATTCTTGTGTATTTGTTTATATATGCTTGTATATGGTTAATGCACATCTGATCCTGCATTATTTATGAATTTAGATCCTTGTTTCTTGCATATTAGTATGTTGTTGTGATTCTACAGGTCCTTTTGCAAACAAAGAGCAAGCGGCAAAACTCTATCAAGAAGGAGAGGAAATTAAGCACAAGACTCAAGTTGGCCCTCTTGGTTCTCCTCTCATCTATTTTCATAAAAGGAATCAATAGTAGTCTTTGATTGTTTGTTTCTAAGATAGCCACCCATCTTAGTGGGAATAGCAGCATCTGTGTGGACTCTATTCCCGTATAACAAAATGACGACTCTGCTGGGGAGCGACTAGATTACTTGTTAGCCTATCTATCATTGTTTCTTTTATAAACATACAGACGGAGCCTGAAGTCAGGCCATCTAGCCCTCGAACTGCATTTGTCATACAAATGCAAGGTAGATCAATGCTGCTTCAGTCAGTCTCCAGGTTTTGTTTATGAATTAAACAATAGATCTGCAAGAAATCTAATTGCCCTGAGTGGTGGCTCTAGTAACCTCTTAGATCACCCCTGTGTTTTACATACATTGATATGTACTTATTCAGCTTAAACACTTGAACCAAACTGCAAACTATGAGTAAAGTGTCATTCAAAGTCTCACACTGTAACCATCGCACCCTGCCTTCAAGACAACCTATATGCATCGAACTTCCCAAATGGAGTAGGTGCACTGCATACTGATTTCACTGTGTAACAGGTGCGATGGTAGGGGAGGATTGAATTTGCCCTCCGACTGTGGATTTTTCTCAGTGTTTTCAGTCTTATTCAAGAGTTTTTGCTATCTGTAATCAATGTGCTTCTATGAATACCCCCTTCTCTTGCATTATTCTGCCTCCTTAGTGCAAAGAACTATAAACATTTTTTATGTATTATGCGTTGTTTTAGTTCTCTTTTGCAAAAAGTAGCATAGTCAAACTGTCGTCTCTAGATCTAAGAGTGTCGTAGCTATCGTTTTCAGTTTTATAAAGCAATTCCATTGTTTTAGATATTCGATGATACAGTTACTGTTGCATAGGACTTGATTTAGTAGTTTTAAAGTGTCAAAAAGCAATTTCCATTTCAAAATCGCAAAGTGTCTCTCTTGCTTTCATTTCGTTTTGAAAAAGAATTTTGTTGAGTACAGTCGCTTTAAAAGTAATTCAGTTTGCACATAGCTTTCTTAGTGTCATTTTCACATTAAGAGAGCTGAAAACCAATACATGCATGTGCGTTTGCATTTTGAATGCTTGGCATGATCTAGGACTGTGCATATTAGCGTGTGCTTAGTGCTCTGTGAAGAAAAGATGCTTGACTTTCTTCCCCTTAGTAGCTAGGATTTTCATTGCTGAAAGAAGATAAAACGTCTGTTTATCATCATAGATTTCATTTAGGAATTATACATACATCACTTGGTGAACCTGAAAGGAAAACTATTAAGCAAGATTAACTTAAAATAAATCTCAATGAATCTAACAATGTGTTGGAACTTAACGCACAACATCTAGAGGTCTAGGCTAGAGACGTATTCCGGCGTCGTAAAGCTTGGTAGTTGTTGCTTTCAGTGCTGGTTGGGTGATTGCTCCACTCTGAGACGGCAAGTGCCAGTATGGACTTGTGCTCCCACGTACCGTCACGTATATATTGGCAGACCACAATAGGCTGCATCCTTTATCCTCAGGAAGCCGTGTCCGTCGCCCTATCGATCCTAATGCACCGAACACAACATTTGGGAAGATTGAATGCCGTACCGTAAAAAGTATTCTGCAGTTTTACGATTGGTTTGGTAATCCTCTCTGCCTAGATCTCTAGAGAAGTCCATTCTTCTCCTTTTCAGACTCCTTAAAGGAAAAGGTCCTTTGAGCGCTTGTCACTTCAAGCTCAATAAAAATTGAAGGCGACTAGAGTCATATTTTGTTTTTTCTCGACTCTTTAAAATTGAAAAAACAAGTTGTTTCCAAGCATCTAAAAATTTATTTTAAATCGGAATAATGTCACAAATTCCCCCGTTGATCTTTAGGTTGAGAAAATGGAGTCTACCAACAAATGATTTCCCCATGAAGGAAATCCTAGTCCCTTCCTATCTTGGGGAGATGTTGGTCCACCCCATATGGCCACTTTGTCACTTCCAGGATTGACAATTGGTTTTCCAGTCTAGCTCTTCTCTACCTCTGTCGTTCAGAATCCCATAATTCCTGAGCAGTCTAACCAGCAGCTAGACGACACTAGAGTTGGCTCCCAACCTTCTACTTCATCTGATTCTCCTTCTCCTCCTTCCTCTTCGCTTGACAAAGCCGATAAAGCTAAAAGTCAAGTAACTGAGAAGAAGAAGAAGCAGAAAGAGAAAAAGGAAAAGAAGAAAAAGGAACCAAAATCAAAAGGGAGTAACCAAGTATCGTCTAGCAAAAATCCACACACCACACAGTCAAAACCTAAATCTACTTTTGTCGTTTGCAATGGAGACCACTATCACCGAGATTTCCCCTGCATCCCTCAAATATTAAGGGACTCGTCTCCTTGTTTGCACCATCTAGTAGCATCAACCTATGGTGATCATGTTGAATGCTCACCATCAGCTAGTGAAAGTGAAGCACATGGAAAAAGAAGGAATCCTAAACTTCCTTGTAGGTTGTGTGAAGGCGATCATGTCATCCATCGTTATCCATTCCTTGAAGAGGCTTAAAGAGATTTAGATAATTGTCTGGTTTCACCGTTATGACTTCCTCCAGGATATCAAAAACTCTTGTTGAGCCCTCCACCGGTTGAAAATCCGGCTGGCCCATCCTTGTGGTCAGCCGAAGCACCTATCGTTGAAAATGAACCCTCGTAATCCATACTAGATGAAAGTCAAAGGGTCAATACGGTAGTTGACCCGATATTGCCTTCAGAGTGTTCATCTTCGAACAATACCATCATTGAAGAGAAAGAGAATGACACCGTTCAAATTATTTTCATCAACACTGACTCCGATAAGCTTGGGGGCAGTCCTCCCATTCCTTTACCATAGGAACGAAGTTCATCAGAGTCCTACCCGGCCGTCTATTCGGTCCCACCACCAAGCAACCTAGTTGTTTCCTTCGACTGGAATCTGCTGGGCAGACCCTATTTGCTAGCCAGTGTACCATTTAGAATTATTGTACAATCTTACAGAATGGTCATGGTTGGTACCATCATTGATGAAGGGGCTTCTGTGAGTATCCGTTCCTCAACTGCTTGGAAAGCGCTTGGTTTGCCATCGCTTTTGCCTTAAATGAGAAATCTAACAGGCTTCGACAAGGGAACCAGTCGACCTTTAGGGATCCTTCCAGATGTGCCCATTACTTTGAGAAGGAAAATTGTTCACATGAACATTATGGTAGTTCAAGGACCTTTAGATTACAATCTACTCCTTGGACGCGACTATATTTATTGCATGGGAGCCATCGTCTCCTCACTTTTTAGAGTAATGTGTTTTCTGCATGAAGGTAAAATGGTCAAGCTCATAGACCAAATGTCATTCCCCAGTTCACACATCACAAATAGTCAAATGCCATCCCTAAATCATCTTTTCATGCAAGAAATGCCTCATCGGTCTCCAGTCTGTCCACCTGATGAGCGCGAGTGATTTGGGAAGATGTGACTGAAACCCAGGGGGGCATGCAACCTAGTCTGTTTTGGCAGAAAAACTCTAGGTATAGGGTAGGTTTTGGCGAAGGATATATGACTAGTCTGATACCCATCCGTATAGGAAAATGGCATTAGACTGGATAAGATACCTCCGTTAGAAGGTAGGCCTTTCCCGATAGAACAAATGATTTGTCTACAAATTGAAGGGTAACCTGGAAAAGGTAGGCCTTTCCCGACAGAACAAACGTTTTGTCTGCAAATTGAGGGGTAACCTAGAAACTCTACTTCACTATACCTGGGGGCATGCAAACCTTTTGTAAGCAAGCGAGAAACGACTAGCTAACGTTAGCTCTATGATTCCGCTGACTTCAACCACCTAGACCAGGTGAGTGGTCAGAACCATTCACCTTTGCAGGGGCAATCTACACGCCGGAAAAGTAAAGGAAAAATTTTCCTACCTAGCCTTGATGGTGATATTAGTAGTTAAATGGAGAGGCGTAGTTGGTCGTTCCTAGCATGCACACAAGAGGCTTTGGGGCAAAGCTTCAAAAGGTGCAAGCTCCTGTAGAATTGAGGCTTCTGTGATCCATCATAGTTATAATAAGAGCTTCAGCGTAAATCATGGCATCTTGAATGAGATGTTTCTTATCATACGACTGGTGAGCAATGTTGTCGCAGAGTTCAAGATCGTTAAAAAATAAACTCTCCACGAGAAGTTTTAGCGCATAGTTCAAGCTCATTAAAAAGTAAACATAAGTCATGAGCAAGTGTTTCTCCCCACATTTAAGCTCATTAAAAAATGAATAGGTAAATAACCATTGTGAATGCCTTATCGCCAGCTTTTGAGCCTTGGTCATGTTCTCGCCATCACCTCCACTCTATTTTTAGTCGATCATTCACCCCCATATGATTTTTTACCCCTTCGAGGAACATCTGCGAAGACTGATTCTGTTAGCCATCCTTGTAACACTGTCGTGATTGGAAAATTCCAAATCTTACCTGGAATCAGTTGCTACCCGAAACCATCACTCGTTCCTCGAAAACGAGTCATATTTAAGCTCTTTTCACGTGACTCATAAAATATGAAAACATTGTCGAGCGATTGGCCTCTCCGGCTCATTAAAAGGCATCGGAAGTGTTATCCCTCCTCTAAATTTTAATCTTTTTGGACCTGAGGGATTATTACACAAAAAGATCGAGCGCTTGTCTTGTTCGGCTCGTTAAAACTATCGAAAATTCATCCTTTTTGTATTATTTTACACTTTTTCGGACTTAAGGGATTATACAACGAAAAATTATCTTCGGAGTCTTCTTTCCGTTTCTTTCAGACTCTCTAAAATTGAAAGAGACCGAGTTATCTTTGTCCTTAAACTCATTAAAACTAAATAGCAACAAACTCATCCAACAGGACGAGAATGAGTTTCACTGTTGTTAGGCTCGCTAAAATATAGAGACAGGCTCACCCGAAGGGCAGATTATAGAACAAGCATATGTTATCCTCCTCAAGCTTGACAAAAATAAAGAGGTACTGGTCAGCAATGACTAGGAAAAATTGGGAAGAAAATAAGAAGAAACTTTATTGGTAGCAAGTCGCTCTTGAACATGACACTTTCCTTCCACATCCATGTCGGGTTGGGTTGTTTTGTTCACTAGTCTTCACCACTGGTTCGTCACACCATCCATATCTGGGGTTAACACTACCAATCCATCGTCAGTGTCGCCGATATGTTCAAGAGAAGTCATTTAGGCAATTCACCTGAGTCTCACCCACTGCAATACATTCATGCTTCATTCCTTCATGACCGCCACCCTGAACCCCATATCATCAGTTTGTTTTCACCTCTAAAATCATTTGCTTCATTCCGTGTCATTGATGTGGGATTCATTAAGGCCCTCCTGCGACAAGTCGCTTCTTGTCGACATCAGCTCATCATCTAAGAAGTTGACTTAGGAACAACCCTTTCAGTACTTTGAAGCTTGCATGCCTCAATGGCAAGTTTCTCACTTTCGGTGACAAGTTTACATCAATGGCCTTCAACCAAGAGATTTTACTTGGTGTTCGACGCCAAGTCCCTTTTTCACACCACGTAAATTGTACTGTAGTACCTTGAGGGTCATTGTCATTATTGGTGATTCCTCTCATGCCTGTTAACAACTTACATCATTGGCTGGTAATCAGGCGATGTCTTTCCATGTTCGACTCCAAATTTTTTTTCACATGGATCGACTTGTACTCCGAGTGAAGATTGGCCGAGTTTTGAAGACCCCGGATCTAGTTTCATCCATCTGGGCTGCGATATATTCAGGAATATAAAAACATCCAGTGTACATCATTGCCGAACAGATGATCATCCAAACCAAAGGATGATGTGTCCATATCATCAGCCTGTCACACAGACGGTCGTCTGTCCTATGTACATGAAAATGAGTTTATAAAGCTGAGCATGGGAATGCCCGCCTCAGCTAGATCATGAAAAAATGTTGTCAAATAATGTATTGTATTGTATCTTATTACAGGTTGCCTCCCAGCTTGGAAAAACTTTAGATCCTCATAGTAAAGCATCTCACCCGACATCAAAAAAGATTAACGACGTCATGATTTAGGGGGCAACTGTTATAGACATTTTTGGGCACTTCAACCCCAATCACAAATGTCCATAAACTAAGGGCTCTTAAGTCCCTAAAAGTGTTGCTTCACTGCCTAAAGGAATAAGGTCAACTGATTACATCATCTCCCATAAGTTCTCCACTGAACATTTCTCATAAATGGTCAAAACTGGACCATATTGAAAGCTCAATGCAGAGGGTGCGATGCATATCACCTTCCCCATGTACACGGTGCGATGCATACTATTTTGCTCCTTTGTAGGGTGTGATGGTCGGAAATGGACAAATGTCAGGGACAAAAATGCGAGGTGGAAGATCATGGAATCTTCTAGAAGCTTCCCCTCTTACACTTGCCACACCATTTTTGACCAGAGATGAGTAATATATCATCATTCACCAAGTGGAAGCAGGAACTATCAGAGAGAGGACACTAATAAGGATCCCGAAAGGTGACTCACCTCTCTGTAATCATCTATATATTGATCCCTCATCACAGAGATCCAGAGGCTGGAATTTTGTAACTTATAGAGAAGTACTGTTGGTATTTTGGTGTACATTCATAGTGTTGGGTGATTTTTCTTTTCTTGAGGTGAAGAAGGGCTTCTTAGTTGGAGGATGATGCTAGGTCAGAGCTGCTCATGGTTGTAATCCTCTTGCTACTTTTTATCTGAATAAAGCTATTCTTGTTTCCTTCCATATTCTTGTGTATTTGTTTATATATGCTTGTATATGGTTAATGCACATCTGATCCTGCATTATTTATGAATTTAGATCCTTGTTTCTTGCATAGTAGTATGTTGTTGTGATTCTACAAGTCCTTTTGCAGACAAAGAGAAAGCAGCAAAAGTCTATCAAGAAGGAGAGGAAATTGAGCGCAAGACTCAGGTTGGCCCTCTTGGTTCTCCTCTCATCTATTTTCATAAAAGGAATCAATAGTAGACTTTCATTGTTTGTTTCTAAGATAGCCACCCATCTTAGTGGGAACAACAACATCCATGTGGACACTATTCCCGTATAATAGGATGGGTTGGGCCCAACCAACCAAGCTCAACATCCCTCACTTTAGATTAGTTTTCAATCATTAGAAATTAGCAAAAGTTGTGTTGAATGATGATTTTCTGTGTATGAATAGTTTCTTTGATATACTTGCATGATTGTTTCCTTTTATATTGGAGTAATGATGTCATTTTGAGTCGTTAAGGACTGTGTTAATGAAGCATGAAGGATGCTTGAATGCCAATTCTGAAACCAATTCTATTTAAATTGTATCATCTTGCATTTCGTACTTATACATAGTTATTTTGTACTTAGACATGTTTTGTAATATCATGTTTTATATGAATGTCCGACGATAATAAGACGAGATGTTAATGGTTTTAGCTTAGTTAGAGTTGAAGTATGGTTGGATTGAGAGTTGTAGGTTAATTATTTTTATGGAATAATATTTCTAAGTTTATTTGTTGTATTTTAAATTAGAATCCATTTTGATTTTTAAGCGTGTGAGAACATTAATTTGAAGTTTTTAGTTTCATTTGAGTTTTTGAGAGTTGAATGTTAGTAAAGATAAAAGACTAGTTTGAATTCGTGTTGGTTTGCATCCCAAGACTTAGACATAGTGATTAGATGTGGTTTTGTTGGATTGTTTATTTTCATTAAGTTTAGAATCACTTGAATTAGAATTAGTTTTGTTTAAGATTGAAATTATAATAGTATTGATATTTAATGATTATTAGTTTTTTTTATTTCATATTTCCAAAGTTTATTGTTTGAATTGTAGTTAAGTTTTACTTGCGTTGAGATTACGTTTGATTAATTTACTTCACTTATATTGAGATTAAAATTAATTATTTTGCATTATGTACTTAATTCAGAAATAGGAATTTGATGTTAATTTAGGTTAGATGCTCTAATCCTATTTTACCTGCGTCTATGCCTCTATGTCTTATGACCCCAAACTGATAATTTAATGTTGGAATTATAACACATATAATTTCCCCAACACTATTATAAAATTATTTCAAATTATTATTAGGACCATTATGATTAGCCAGATCCTAGCCAAGCTTTTTGGGCTAATTCTAGAAAAAAATCTTAGCCTTTGGCTTGAGAATAAGGGTAAAAGAGCTAAAGGGCAAGCTGGTTTTAGGAGACATCACTCAACCATCGACCACCTTGTCACCCTTAGGATCATCGGAGAGGAATGTCACAATAGTAAATTCGATCTCTTCTGTTGTTTTTTGGACTTTAGAAAAATTTTCAACACTGTTCCCTAAGATAAGCTCTGTGACAGGCTTGAAGAGATCATGGTTCCTCCTAAACTAAGGATTGTTGTGATCCTCCTCTACAAGACTGTCATTTCCAAGCTTAAGACCAATGAAGGGTGGTCTAAAGATATTAAATGTAATATCTAGGTTAAGCAAGGTTGTCCCCTTTCCCCTACCATTTTTGGTATTTACATCGATAAACTAGAGGAGTGTCTAAAAACTGTGGCCTACGAAAGCATCAAGCTCGTTGGTATTATCATTACTCTTCTCCTTTATGTTGATGATATCATTCTTCTTGCAAGGAGCCATGATGACTTAGACAAACAACTTAAGACTCCTCATGTCTATTCCTCCAAAATGGGTCTGTTAGTTAATATCGACAAGACTAAAGTCATCATCATTAAATCTAAAAATATCACCCATGGTAGTTTTGTCTATGATAACAATTGTCTTGAGCAGGTTTCTTCTTATAGATATTTGGGTATCGACTTTCCTCATCATGTCAACTAGAATTATAGCATCGAGAAAAGAATTATTGGAGGTTGGAAGTCTTATTATGAGCTTGAAAATAATTGTAAGTCAGTTGATCTTTACATTTCGAGTAAAAAAGGTTAATCTTTAATACTCTCTTCACCCTTGCTATCTTATAAGGTTGTGAAGTTTGGCTGTGCAGTATATTGAGGGAGTAATGGAGAAAGGTTGAGATGATCCAAAAGCAATCCATAACCTATAACCTCAAGTTCAAGTGAAATACTCCCTATCCTATCCTCTTGATCGAAGATGACATGTCCCCAATTGAGAGTGTGACTATGTTTAGATATCAGATGTATAAGAAGAAGCTTCACAATATGGAATACAAGAGGCTCCCAAACATTTCTTCTAACTTTAGTCAAAACCCTTACTTGTGCCTCAAGCACAGGTGGCATTAGGATGCTCAGTCTTGGCTCAACCATTGGGGTATTAAGGAGGAGATCATCATGGTAAGGAAGGACAATAGCAAAGATACTATTACCTCCAGTTTATATTAGAAATGAGAGAGATCAGAGAGAGTGATTACACACAACACCAAAACACACTTTGATATTTTTCATTGATCACAAGAGATATAAATATAAAGGACATAACACACAAAATTTTAAAAATGTAGTGATGATTTTGACACATAACATAGGAATCAACAACTTCTATACTAATCCCTAGGGACTCACAGTGATAACTAAACATAAGATGGAAGCATTAATTCCAACACCCTCCCTTAATGCTTACATGGATAATGTTAAAAATACATATTACAACAATAAATAAATCTTTGTCTGACTGGTCTTCATCAACACCCACATCCACTCTGGAATCTCACCAACACCTCTCTTTCACCACCGCATCTTCGAGTTGTCACTTAACCTCCATTTAAAATGTAACTGCCCCTGGTCATCGTTGATGAACTTTGTAAGATCAACAATATTGACACCTCAGCTCATCGGGGCTTTCGCGATAAGAGTTATAAAGTAATGAACCATCCTATGGATTAACCACCATCTGCAATATATTTCACTTTTAGTCATCTGCTAGTTGCTAGGATGGAGGTCTAGATACTAAATGTGTTCAAACGTTGATAAAAAAACTTGACCTTACAAGAATCGATGTTTTGGACACCGGCGCTTCCAATTTGAGAACCACCAACCCTTTTTAGTACTAATAAAAACACACAAGAATTGATGTTTTGGACACTAGGGATTCATTTTAAGAACCACCAACCCTTTTAACTACTAATAAAAACACAAACACCAAAACCATCTCTCACAAATATATATATTTTTTAAAATAATAATAACCATGCATTATTTATATAGAAATATATCCTCTGACTAGAATATTTCACATACAAGCTAACACAATCCAAAAGAAAACCTACAGTGCTCTTGACAGCACAACCAACTAACCATTCTCCACTAAACTGAAACTCTTCACACAATTGTTGGAAATTTTCAAGAACCCAAAAAATTCACAAACAAATAATGCATTAAGTGGCACCCATCCTCCTTCCTCAATTGCTATAATGATGGCTTCCATCCAATAGTGATTGAAGTTATTGATGCGATATGCATCACCTTGTGTACTTCTAATGAGATCGAGATAATAGGAAACGTTGCTACTTAAATGTGGAAAAATGTGGTCGTAATAAGTGCCACAGAATGAAGAAGTTTTCGCAACATGCAAGGGGAAGAGGTTGGTAGAGACATTGTGGGAGATTTAGTCATTGTTGGCTTGGGTGTTGCAGCAATAGAAGATTATGCCCATGAGTGAGACTATGCCCTTAAGTATGAGCACGTCGATTTGGCCATGCTACTGTAAACAACTTTACTCTTATTATAATTCAGCTTGCAATGTACGAATTCCTTCAATCAATCTAATCTGATGAATTTGAGCTCTTATATCCATGGAGCTTCCCCTTGCATCAGAGGGATAAAAAACATTCAACTGCATTGTCCCACATCATAGTTTGATTCTCAACGTTTGACAGTGATGGAAAGCTATCTCTTAGGTTGTCTCTTATGCCTTCATGATGTCTCTAATCCATTGCTCTTCAAACAATGATTGCATACGAAAAACCCTCATGTGGTGCAAATCACGACGAGGAGACCCAAAAAAAAATGTGCCACAACGAGGATCTGTGACTTTTCCAGTGGTCGAACCCTTGGATCATGAATCCCATGCAGATCTTGATCCCTTTTATGTTAGGGTGACAACTTTTAAGCAAATATGTGACTTTTAATAGGAACAAATTTGCACCATTGCATTGGTTCCTCTCAACGCTAAGATTTAGCGTTCAACTAATCAATGATCGTTCCAAAAATGATTCCCAAAAACAGATCTCAGAAGAACGAACCATGCACACGTTATTTAATTGATCACTCCACACAAATCCAAGATCTCGATCCTTATTAGCTTTGATACCATATTCGAAATGAGAGGGATCAGAGAGAGCGATTACACAAAGCACCAAAATGCACTCTGATATTTTTTGTTGATCATAATAGATACAAATATAAAGGACATAACACACTGACTTTGACACATCTAGATCATGATTCTTACGCATAACATAGGAATCAACAGTTTCGAGATTGATGCCTAAAGACTCACAATGACAACTACACATGACATGGAAGCATTACTTCCAACAATTTTAGGACAAGATGTGGGATGCTAAAGAGATGGAGTGTAAAATGAAGCTAAGCTACTATAAGGAGGTGATCAACCCCACCTTTGATAACCATAATTATCTCTCTATGTTAACTAACACTAAGAACAAAATGAACGTCGCTAGGATTAAAACTAACTCTCATGAGCTTAAGAGTGAGACCAGGGGGTGGTCTACCCACAATACTCCATGGGACGATAGAATTTGTCACATTTGTGATATACTAAGAAGGTGGAAGATGAAAAGCACTTCCTTTTAGATTGCTCGACTCTTGCCCACATCCGCTCACAACTCCCTATCATTAGCCACACCTCCAATCTTTTTGACTTATTAAGTGAACCCGACTATAGTGATCTTGGAACGCTTCCTTCCCTACTCCTGGATCACAAAAACAAGATTTTGAAGAATGGAAATTAGACTCTCTTTCCTTGAGGTCCGATATATCACATTGGTCTTAGTGGAAGTTAATCATCATCATCATCGTCATCATTATTATTATTAATTAAAAAAATTAATATAAGTTAAAGATATATACATTAAAAAAATGTAACAAGGAATTTCATTTTCATTTTTTCATAGAGATTCTTAATATGTAAATATGGTTTGTTACAATACCATAGGCCAATATCAAGGTTGATCAATACAACATATCCAAAAACCTACATTTCACATGACTCTTCTTCACATGGTATATGTTTTAATTAATTAATATAGTTAGAAAGAAAGAAAGAGTATAACTAATTTTGAAATATATTTCAACCTTTAACTCCTCATTGCTAAAAATATTCTAGAATATCCCATGGAGATTAACTCCTTACTTCCACTTAATAATTATTGATAATTAAATTGAATTAATTGTTAATAATTAAATTAAATGGATGATAAACACCAATCTATTGTAAGCATCTTATATCTCACATTACCAACATTAAAAAACTTAAAAAACTAGCCAAGTTATAAGTTTATTTTAAATTATTAATTTATTGCTATTATTAATTATGGAAAGAATATATATGAGTTAAACACATACAATTTGTGGATTTGAAAATGTGTAAAACAATGGGGTTTCATTTCAACATTATCATGGAGAGATTTTATTACAATACCACGGGTCAATATCATAACTTACCAATACCATATGCCCAAAATATAATAACTCTTTTAATATCAAACTTATTCATATAACATTTTTTAAGTCAAAGTCCACATGGTCTTGGATAGACAGTGATAGGGTGCTCTCCTAAGGCACTCAATGATGGTGATTGGATGCTCTATTAAGGCACTCCTTGCTCTCTTAAGAAACTAAGTGACGGTGATTGGATACTCTGTTAAGGTACTCCTTGATGTGAAGTCACAATCCAGTGCCAATTTTTCACAATCCAACTCAGATTGTGGCATTATATTAGACGGGATGAAAATATAGTCCTGCTAACTTACAAAACAAATACATTTTAAATTAATTAATTTAATTAAAAAACAAATACTTTTAAATTTGTAACTATCTCTTACTAAATTATAATATATTTTTTAGAATTTAACTCTTTAGCATCCAAAATTAAATGCTTTCTAGTATTAGGAGTTGTTCACTCATAAGGAGTAGTATTCTAGTCCTTAAATAAGATCTACATTATTTTTTTAACCATCCCTCCTACAAGAGGTATAGTTATAAAAAAGAGGTATAGTTATAAAAAAGACCTCCCTTTTCATGAACAAGAGATATTATTCATTCCTTTAGAAGAGGAGTCCTAATAGTTTTACTAGTATTAAAAAAAATTATAGTATTCAATATTTAATAACGATGGATAACCTAGATAAATTTACAAATTTCTAATTCAACGCAAACTGGACTTATCGACCTAATTAAAAAATTAACAAAATATATTTATTTTGATTAAGCATAGCTGATATATATTTTTATGTAACGGAAAAAATCCTTTTAATATATTAAAATTTTTACGTATTAAATTATTAATAAAACTCTGTATAAATAAAGATGATTAAAATAGGTTGACATCATTACTTTATTTATATATATATACACACATCCATCATGGTAGATGGATCATCCGCGGTAGATAGTTTATCATCAATTTGGATTAATGTTTTGAGAAACTTATGCAAACTGCAAGCTCTCCTTTCTACAAATTCAACCATTTTTCTAGTTAGTAATCGTCTACTCACCCCTTCATTCCTTTTTCGTCGTGGGTACTCCGTTGGTCGCCTTCGAAACTTTCGCCCTCTTCGTCATTATTAGCCGTTGCTCGTGGGGAAAATCTCACAGCCACTCTGTTTTACCTTCGATATCTTTATCAGAGTATAAGGCCCGAATATATCGCATCATTTCTCGACTGGGCAGGGTAGCGTTACTTTAGGTTATATGGAGTCGTGCCCCGGATGACCATGCCTCCCTCTGCCGACCTAGAAATCACTGCACCGTCCATCTTGATACTTAAAATTTGATGGGTAAATTGTTCGTAAGATTACTGTACTTCTGGTTGGTTGCGAATCTCCTACGTCGTTGGTTTTTAATTACCTACTTGCTGCCTTTTCTTTCAATGTTAATCATTAATGGTTTGTTAGCTGTCTCGTTCAAGATTGTACTACCTGGTATGTGAAAGTAAACATCTCACTTAAAAAATTAGATCATACCATATCTTTTCCACCTAACGATTAGACCACCTCCTCCGGTAAAAACAACTCTCACTCTAATTCCACTTATAATCTTATAAACAGCTCCCACTCTAATTCCATTTATAATCTTATAAATAGGTGTTACATTATGCAATCTCAGCAGCTATCCTTCATATACTGTATTTCTCTTGCCTCAAATTGTCTAACACCGTTGGGCTATTTCTTCCGGCTTTGGCTGAGTATCGAAAAATTGATCTTTCATGGCATCTCTGCACTTCAAAGTAACAAGAAAGCCGGCCGTCCTCGTCGCTCCTTCCCGGCCTACTCCACAAGAGTTTCTGTACCTCTCCAATATCGATGATCAACCGACCCTGAGATTCCATGTTCCGATCGTTCAGTTCTATCGGTTCGACCCATCGAAGAAGGGTGAGGATCCCGCCCGAGTTATCAGAGAAGGGCTGGCCAACTTTTTAGTGATCTACTACCCTTTTGCTGGAAGAGTCAGAGAGGCTCCCGCCGGAAAGCTCGTGTTGGAGAGCACTGGAGAAGGCGTGCTGTTTGTGGAAGCCGATGCGGACGTTGCTCTCGAAGAGTTAGGAGACCTCCTGCCGTCTTTTCCCTGCTGGCAAGATCTGATATACGACGCGCCGGACACACTTACTATTACCAATTCTCCTCTCCTTCTAATTCAGGTTCGTTCAATCATGTTCTGACCCGATTTTTTTTTTTATGTTTTCAGTTTGTTATGGCGCATGGTGGCATTGAATGCTTTTCTTCCAATCGAAGTTGTGACTTAACGTACCATGGCGTCTCAAACTTTCAGGTAACGCGTCTGAAATGCGGAGGGTTCATATTCGCCATGACTTTTAATCACACCATAACCGACGGACTTGGCCTCGTTCAGTTCATGAACGCTCTCGCCGAAATGGTGAAGGGGGCTACGAGGCCTTCGGTTCTCCCTGTTTGGAAAAGAGAAAACCTCCGATCCCAGGCGAATCCCGTTGTCAAACTTCCTCACTACGAATACGATCAAATAGAAAACAGAGATGGGAAAATGGTGGCACCTAACGAGTTGATCCACAATTCATTCTTCTTCGGACACAAGCAGATCGAGTCGCTCAAGAGACAAGCCACAGGGCAAGGCAAGTACTCAACGTTTGAAGTTCTATCGGCCTTTTTGTGGCGTTTGAGAACGAAGGCTTTCCAACTGCACGCGGAGCAGGAAGTTAGGTTCATATTCCCCGTGAATATCCACACGAAATTGCACCCGCCTCTTCCTGGAGGGTTCTACGGGAATGCGATAATTCTTGCATGCGCGAGGACGACCGCAGAAGAGCTGACAAACAAGCCGCTGTCTTTCGCTGTGAAATTGATATACGAATCGAAAACGGCTGTTAACGACGAGTACATCCGATCGGCGATAGATTTGATGGAACTGAAGGGGCGCCCTCAATGCACAGTGGTGGACTCCTTTCTTGTTTCAGACGTTACCAAAATCGGCTTTAGAAATGTGGATTTCGGGTGGGGAAGAGCAGCCTACGGAGGTCCTGCAAGAGGCGGTGTAGGAGCAGTGCCAGGTCTGCTCAGCTTCTTAATCTCCCATCGCAATAAAAGTGGCGTGGAGGGAATAGTGGTTCCCATTTGCTTGCCCTCTGCTACCATGCCAAGATTTGAAGCAGAAATCAGTCATGCTATCGAAAACACTCCTTTTGCGCGCTCTTTATATCTGAAGAGTTATCGGGTGTTATACAAAATCTCACACCAGGTTGGCTTGAGATGGGTTTGGGTTTGAATTGTTTGGGTAAGACTTCGTTATCTGCATTAGTATGTAATGTTTATCGCCTATGAAATCAATTTGGTCGTTTTAATTTCATATATAATATATGTAAGGTGTTCATACGTTATTGGTAAAACATGTTTATATGAAAACATCTAAATTGGAAATCTTATAATATTATTTTGCACGATACAACCCATATTACATTACATTTAATATTTCTAAATTTCTAAGTTAATCAGGGTAATTAATGGGAAAGGTGGTATTATAATATGTTTAGATTAGTATAGATTTATTTTAAATATTGATTTTAATATAGGTAGATTAATTTTTTCATTTATATATTTTTATGAGTAGACATTGTATAATTATTTAATTTTTCTTACTCAATGATATATATGTATTATTAAATTGTAATTTAGAATTGTTTAATTTAGAATTTGTTAAAATAAAATTAAATATATAGAAAAAAAAATAATTTAAATTATTTAAAAATAATTTAAAATAAAATTAAATTTAATTTATATTAATTACAAATAGTTATAATTGTTCTTAAGATAAGTAGCTTATGATTATTTTTTTTAAATATATATAATATGAATAAATATTATTATAGTATTTTAATACATTCTCGTTAAATGAAGAAAAGATTTTTAATATTTTTATTTTATTTATTTTTACTTAATAATAAAATATATTATAATATTTTAAACATTATTTAATTCCCCTTTAATATAATTTACTATAATATTTATTAAAACTTTAAGAATATTTTAATATTTTATGTTTATTTGTTTTTACTTAATAATAAATACATTTTTCCTTCATTTAAATTTTTTTACTATTAGTTTTTTAATTAGATTAAATTTATTTTTCAATTAATTTTGAATATAACTATTATATCATTTCACCTATATCCAAAAAAATAAGAATATTATTATCATCTTAATAAATATATAATATTACCACTATTTACATTAAAGTATTATAAGAAATATAAATGTGAATCATTAAAAATTCACATAATCACATTGATTTTTTTTAATCATTTTAATAAAACAATAAATAAATATTATTAATCATTAGTTTAAAATTTCATAAATATATAAATTATTAACAAAATATTAAATAATATAAGTTTTTCTTTTAATAAATTTTATTAATGTACATTATTCAAAATATATAATTTTTTTGGAATTTCATAAATTTATAGTTGACATGAAACTATGGTAGTTATACATACCTATTATGAAATAGTTTATTAATGGAATACTAAATTTATCTCTATATATAAAGACTTTGACTAGATTGTTAAACAATTTATAGTTATTCTAGTTCTAATGATATTACATTTCCATCTCTTCATCTTCTACATCTATTTCATACAAAAGCTAGCAAAATGGGGTTTCTGGTTTAGTAAACTAAACCAAACCCTTGCTCAGTGCCTTTTGGCAAGTTAGAAATCTAGAGTGTTTCCTTCCAAAAGTGATGCAAGATCCAAAATATAAGGTTAAATCTAGCAACATCGAAGAATATATCCACTATATACAAGATCACACTCTAATATGCAAAGTCACTGGTTTATGAAGCTATGAAAAGTATTTAATTTGGTGGATTCTCACAGCTAGAATTGGATTTGGCAGCAAAAGTATCCTTCACGGTCATTTTCTCTTAGCTTGGAAGAGATATCCAAGGTTTTTGAGGGAGAGCTTTATTTTTCTAATAATGTAGGGCTCTTCATGTAGTTTTGAAGGGGATGTATAATCTAGACAGGGAAGACTTGCTATCTGGTATGGGTATGACTTTTTTCTCTCCCCAAGGAACATTGAGAAGAGGAAACCCTTGAATCCGACAATGTCATCTACCATTTTGTCAAAATATCAAAGGCTACAAAGGAGGGAGATGCACCTCATATGCTTGGACCTATGTTACATGAATATCCTCCAACCTTTTCCAACCTCCATATAAATAGTGTTTGGAAGCAATCAGCATGTCCTCATTAGATGAGGAAGCTACGATGAATATAGGAATCTTATTAGGGATTGTCTAATGAATCACAAGGAATAGACACACTTCCCAAAAGGAGCTTGCTGACTTGGGAAAATTCCCTGAAAGTAGAAGAAATATAAGTGTATATAATACCTTAAATTCTTGCCAAATCTCTAGATTTGGAAATAGATTCGAGTATTTTTCCTATGTAAAAGAGTCTCTTAAGAAAAACAACATTCAATAAAACATGTAATTAGTAAGAGGAAAATTCCATAACCTTGTATTGACTCCCACATAAGTTGTAGAAAAATCAAGAATGTGGAAAAATCTATTGATGATCACGAACAAAATCCATAACCACACAAAATGATTGGCCGCTTTTTGAAAGAAGTTCAAACAAAAACTACAACATAAAATATAAATCTAGATCTCTCACAACTCGCAAGAAAAGAAACAAACTAAACTCGGGAACTCAGTCTAGTTTTGGGATTCAAACCAAGAATTGCAAAGTAATGAACTAAAAAAACAAAAGAGGAAGAGGAGAGAGGAGTTGCACAATAAGCCATATAAAAAAGGTTGGATTGCAAAGTAGTGAACTAAAAAAACAAAATAGGAAGAGGAGAGAGGAGTTGCAAAATAAACCAAATAAAAAAGGTTGCCAGAGCAATTGACCGTGAATGTCGTCAAGAAATCCCACCCGTCGCTCCCTGAAGGGTTCTACGAGAATGCAATATGTATTGCATGTGAGAGGACAACTGCATAAGAGCTAGCAAGCCAGTGTTTGGGTGTGAAATTGATAAACAAAGAAAAAACAGTTGTGAATGACGAGTACGTCAGATCTGTGATAGATTTGATGGAACTAAAGGGGTACCCTCGTTGCATATTTGTTGGTTCCCTTTTTTTTGTTTTGGATGCTACCGAAATCAGCTTTATGTATTTGAATTTTTGGTAGGGAAAAGCAGCCTAGGGGCTCTCGCAAGAGGCGGGGTAGCAGAAGTGTCGGCTCTCGTCAACTTCTTAATGTCACATCACAAGAAAAGTGGCATGTGGGGAACAATTGTTCCCATTTGCTTGCCTTATGCTAGCCTGCAAATATTTAAAGAAGAAATCAGTCATGCTATTTGAACTTAGATGGAGAAGATAATAGTTGTTGGATAACTATTTGAAATAAAATCATTTAACAATATATAAAATTATTTCAACACAATCATTGAAGTATTTTATAATTTGTTAAATATCACATGTAAACAAAATGCATTACACCTTTTAATGTTGGTATTGAACTATACTATCAACATTAATTTAAAATATCACATTTCAACTATTGAGTATTAAGGGAACTACATATCTCACTCATACTAAAATATGGAAATACATCATAAATAAAATTAGAATTGTTTTACTTTTAGTTATTTTATATTTTTATATAAAACTAATTTGAAACTAAAGTGAAAATTAAAATATTTTATTTATCACACATAGTGAAAGATTTTTTCATGTTAATACATTTTAATTTTTAATTTAAGTATGTTTTATTATTTTTTATGTAATATTTTAACAACAATTCCCTTCTACTAAAGTAAGTCATAACATGATAAAATAATTCTCAGTAACTCATAATTCATATTTACTTAAATAGTCTTCACATTTAATGTTTAATTACTTATATATCTTACTCCATAAAAACACAAACCTTCATTTATTTAAACCTTAATTTTTTTAATAAAATAAATATAATATTTGAGGTTTTTCTCTCTATAAATTTTAGAGTTTTCTCTACATAGTCATCCATGCTTAGCTTCATTGGAGGGGACTCTACCCACTATTTTAGCTAGATTATTTGAAAATATCATAACAATTATGGATCTACTTATAATCCCCTTCAATCTCTTCATCTTTGACATCATTTTCATAGACTAGTTGGGGAAGTGATGTTTCTAGTTTTGTAGGACAACCCCCACTTGGTGCCTCTTGGTAAGCTAGAAATCCAGAGCATTTCCTACCATAAGCGGTGGACATGGTACGCATTCTTATTGGCTAGTTTGATGGTTCTTTTTTTGTACCACTTGATAATTGTTGGAATGTTATGTACTTCTCACACATTTTCATGAACTTGCCTGAACTAGAATGTTTTATAAGCAACACTTGACAAAAATTTGTACTCATCTTTAGTCAATGAAAAAGAAACACTTTTTGTTCTTGCTAATCCATGCAAGATCGGATCTAAGTCTAAATGCATATTCTAAATTCTGTTTTTTTTTTAGGATTTCCGACCCAATTTGAATCAGAATAGCTTGTCAAATAAACATTTAAATCATCGTTGTATTTAATACCAAAGCTATCAATTCCTTTTAGATAATAAAAGAAACGCTTCACTACTTTCCAATGGATTTCAAGATGTTTGAGCTTGAGTTGACTTAGGATGCTAACTGCATATGCTATGTCTATCTTAGTTGTGGTGACATAGTTTAGACTTCCCACTATTTAAAGATACAATGTTCCATCCACCTCTCTTGTCACATAACTACCGTAGAATTTTCCATTATGTTCTAATGATATTGATACTTCCATACACTGGTCCAATTTGAATCTTTCAAGTAGTTGTCTAATATATTTATTTTGTGTAACCAACTCATGACCAACTTCTCTTCATATCTCAAAGTTAAGTAGTAATGCAATTCAATATGGTCTTTCATTTCAAACACCCATGAAAATTGTCCCTTATATTCATTAATTAACCTTGAAGCATTGTCTGTTATAATAATATCCTCAACGTATAGGGAAATCATAATTACATGCCCCTTTTGATTTGATCTAATATAGATTATGGTCACTTTTTCTTCTCATAAATCCATTTTGAAGAAATAAAGAATCAATGTTCACATACCAAGATCTTAGTGCCTATTTTAGTCCACATAAAGCTTTGTTAAATTTGCAAAGAAAGTGCTCTTGACCCTTTTTAACAAACCCTTATGACCAAACAATATATACTTCTTCTTTTAGTTCCAAATTCAAAAAAATAGACTTAACATCTAGCTCATGTAATTTCCATTTATGTTTTGTAGCTAAAGAAATCATCAATCTAACTGTATTTAACTTAGCTACATCTACAAAAGATTATTTATAATCAATTCTTTGTGAGTATCCTTTTGAAAATATCATAAACTTATATTTATCTACACTCTACCATCTTTAAATTTTGGTTTGAATAACCATTTGGATCCCATGGGTACATTTTTTGAGGAAAATATATTAATTCCCAAGAATCATTTTTCATTATCAATTCATATTCTTCCTTCATTGAATATCTCCAATTTTTATGTTCATTAGCTTCTTTAAATTTCAAAGGTTTTATGACATCATTGGTTTCATCATTAATGCATAATCTTTAAATGTTACTGGTGGTTGAGTTTGACTAATTTCCCTTCTTGGTGCTTCACTTCTTTCATCTCTCCTCCCACTTCACATTGAAT
>APFE031516523.1:0-24005 GCA_000404065.3 Pinus taeda | reverse complement strand
TTTTATAAATGTAAATAATAGAAAGTCCACCAATAAATTTGAGTTATTATTCAATTCTTTAAATGTGCATATGATGAAGATGTTTTTGATGGATAGGTATCAAATAAGTGTAATTGCTTTTGCAATATTTAAAAATTTAAGCAACTATTTTTTTAAGAGAGAAACATTTAATTCAAAACTTGTTTACTAGAGCCTCTAAGTATGAGGTTAATTCTTTAAGAGAGAAACATTTAATTTAAAACCTGTTTACTAGTGCCTCTAAGTATGAGGTTTTTTGTGGCACACAATGATTCTCATTTTCAAAATAGCAAATATTTAGACTATGCATATGAAGATTATCAAATGTTTCATATTATATTATATTTCAATCACATATATAAAAGGGGCATCCTTATCTTGATTGAAGATTTGGGACATCCAATGGACATGGAGCAAAGCCACTTGTTGGCTATGCTCCATTCCCTATTGGATGCCCCAAATTTGTGATTGAGATAAGCTCAAGTGAAGAAAAATAACAAGATGACATATTTATAGGGGAAAAAATAATAAAATCATTACAGAGGAGAAAAATGAAAAGAAAAGGTGTTAGGTTTATTGAAATTATAAGAAAGGTTAAGAATAATGGTTTAAACCCAACATGAAACATTTAATCTTCTATTTTGAATTCGACATGTTACCATTACACCACTGATCCCTGATTAGTATTGCTTTGTTTAATGAATATTTAAGGGAGGGCATAGTTCATCTTTGAGTAATAGAAACAACTACACCTCAATGGAAAGATATTGATTATATTCATAAGTAGGTTGTCGAATTGTTTATTTTCTAGACATATTTCAAACTAAGGAGTAAACATTCTAATAAGTAAGTTCATGGTAAAAAAAACCCTTCCAAAATACATTCCTTAATCGAATATAGACAATTTCCCTTAGTTTCTTAATCTGGAAAATCCAAAAGGAAAGGAATCAAAGAATTTTCAATAACAAACACAATACTCTATAAGGTATATGGCATATCTTCCACAAAATCATTGAGGAAACCTTTTTTTCTCTCTAGCTAGGATGACAAATATTTCCAAGGGCCGCTCAGAGAGAGAGATATCTTGGCCTGGTGGAACGTTTGTGTCCCTAAGACTTCTGGAGCATCTTCTCAAACCCATACTTTAGATCCCTCATTGGAAATATGGCAGCCTCCTCTGAAGCATCACTACAAACTCAAGTTTGACAAAGTCTCTAAAGGCAACCCAGGGGAAGCTAGATATGGTGAGGTCATATGTAATCAAAAGGAGAGATTGTCAGGCTCTACAAAGGATACATAGGATAGGAAAGAAACAATGTTGTTGAGCTAGAAGCCCTAATCCACGGTCTTCGTATAACCCAAAATAATAATCTTTTTCCTCTTATAGTTGAAGGGGACTCTAAGATTATCATTCAAGCAAAACAAAAGCTCCCCAACGACACTCCTCCTTCCAAGTGCTCTATAAATTGGATATTGGATCACAGTATGCAACAAATAGCCCTTATTATATCTCACCAAGACACCATCATCTTAGCTCATACCACATGTAAATCCAATTCTTTGGCAGACTTGATAGCAAGTAAAGGGGTGGAAGAACAAGCTCATTTCTAGGAATGGCCTCTAACCTCCCCTCATATTGCAGACTCGATATCTAACTGCAAGTGCATCGTCAATCAAGACCTTCACCTCTCTGATATGGGTGGTACATCGGTGATGAAGTCTTGTTAGTTGAGGCAGGCTAGAATAAATCCTTCATATGCTCGACAACTACAAGTGGTGTCCATGCACCTTAAATGCTCTTTAGATTCAAGATATGATAGTCATTTCAAATCGTCTGACTCATTTGCATTGCATCAACCTTGAGATCTCACAATCCTTTGCTCTGATGCATAAGTTAATTCACATGTTTCTCCTTATGTCCCTTCTAATTCACCGGATTCACAACCCTCCCTTGCCTCATTTCATGCCCAACTTTGTTGCTGTTTAGCTATGCTACTGTCATGTCCCTCCTAGAACTACCCTCAAATACCAGTGTATAATGCTCTATAATAATCTATATTTCAACATGATTTGTGAGTGTGAAAGAGCTATATGAGGAGGATGTGATTGTGGGCATCCTTCCCAAATTCCCTGGATCATTGAATGTGTAGAGCTCTTTGAACCTGACATACCAACTCACATCTGGAGTAAATTTGCATCCTTGGAAGTTGAGGATAAGAGACGACTGAGAGATGGTCATTGGGTTGTTGGGAATTTGTTGGTTCACCACCTGTGGACTTGAGAGCTAGCCAAGGAACTAGTGGAAAAGAAAATGGTAGAGGAAAATGCTCATGTTAGTCGAATTCAACAATCACTTTACCATCTCTCTAGAATATTTGGCATAACATTTCCACAAATTCCCCTATCCTCTACTTCCTCGAGTTCTCTAGGTGGTTGTGACAGCCAATTGTCCTCCCATTTGCCCCATTCCCCTCCTCTCCCAGTCGATGAAATGTAACACTAAGGCCATGCCGTCCATAATGTAGTGGAAGAACCTAATCAACAAGAATGTGTTCATATGGCTGTCTCATTGTGGAGGAAAACATGGATGATGAAGCTGCTCAGGAAACAGTTGACTAAGATGGAATTCACAAGGAGAAAACAATCTCATCAAGTTCCAAAGGCAAGCATGTGGTATGAACAGACAGTATGCTTAGTTTCTTTTTCTCTATTTATCTTTAGCTCTCTGCATGGCACATGTTTTGGTAGTCACATCTACTAGAATCCCGACAAAAGCTACTTTTGTAATCTCTTCTTGACTCCTGTATGGACTATGGTGCTCTACCATACTCATGTTGTCAATGAGGGACCATCTGGTTTCCCCTTGTTAGGTAGATGGTCCATATTCAACTCCTCCCAGTTTTACTTTGGCCCCAGGCTTCTCAGTGATCTCATGGGTGTACCATATGTATTCTCTTTTTGTTAATATAAAGTCACTTTCTTGCTTACAATAAAAAGAAAATAAACTAGAAAATTATTTAATTAATTTCATGCTATTTTCATATATTTACAAATTTATGTGAAAATAATTAATTTTTATTTATTGATATCCCAGAGGAACCCATCATCCTGCTTGACACATAACAACTAGTAAACCTTTGGGGGTCTACGACCACTCCTCCTCTCTGTAAACCAAGTTACAAATGGGGGGCATTGAACCTTGGATCTCTCAATTTTATGAGGATTCACATTATTTCAATCACCAATTGAGATGCCTCCCAAGGATGAGGATAATTAAATTTATTTTCACCTACTTTTACCATTTCTATAGGAATAATTAAATAATTCATTATTTATTTATTATTCCTTAATTATCACTTTTATCTTTGGAAATAACTATTAAATCATTATTTAATAATTGTTTTTTACTTACTTTGACCATATCACTTAGAAATAATTAATAAATCATTTTCATTTATTAATTATTTCACCCATTTTCCTTAATTAACTCAATTAACCATTATTTTTTGAGTTAGTTAACTAAATAAATATTATTGACCATTTCTCTAATATTTTCCTCTCCCAAAAATAATAAAATACTCATAACAATCAAATCTTGATCTTGTCAATCAAATATTTTATTATTTTACTAGATCTAGTCTAATCTAGCATTTTATTATAAATAGAGAGTTTTTTCCTTCACCAATGAAGCATGACCATTTATCATCACCAAACCTATGAACCTGGGTCTAAGTTCCATTCATCCATTTGCTCACTTGCATGTGGAGAAGAGAGAGAAAGAGGATGATATTGATTTGTGTCTCTAATTTATGATTCTCTGGTGTATTTTCCATTTATAACAATAATAAAAACATTTATTTTCATTGATTTCGATTACTATGGTCTCATATTTGCTTTCAATTTTTATTTATTGCAAATGTTTTTTCTAACATTTTATCTACAGATTTGAAGACCATTGCTAGACATTACATGTATTTTGGAATTCATACAACTTTTCTTTGTTGTTAGGATTCTTAGGTCACGAACAGTAAAAGTGATTTTTTTTGCATACTTTCTTATAATTTCACCCCTAACAATTGGCCACAACATTACGTTCCTTAGTCATTGATCGAAGAAGAATAAAAAACTCGACCATGGTCCTTTATCCAAGATCAAATGAATGATGGAGCTAGACCAATGCTATTTTTTGATTGTTCAACAATAAACTAAACTTGATATCCCAATTACCCACAACAAAACTTCACCCTCCACTTGTCATCGCAAAAGAAAATGTTGAAAAATTCAAACCAACGCACATCACTTTTGAAGTCAAAACCAAAATATAGAACTTTCTTGCATGAGTTCGATGTTGTTCTCCTCCATGGTGTATACATTATATATGAAATTGGTGGATTGAAACTTATGGAGCTAACCATGGGCTGTGCCACTAATCCAAGAGTTTTCACCTTAATATTTTCACCAAGCCAACCATGTGACCATGCCCCTGACTTTTTCCCTGGATGTTGGGCCTAATTTTGGAATCCATATGACCATGAACCATGACCTGCTTCGAGGGGTCAATGGTCCTTGGAATGAAGACATCATCATGATGTCATCATGCCACATGGTAGCCTATGGGAGGCTCAACATGTCACCATGGGACAGGCCAATACTCCTGGATAACCTTCAAACAAGTTAAGAAGACATTATCATCCAATTGGAATAAACTTGCTTGAAATTTAACATTATTAAAGCTCATGCACCCTTTGCTACTGTTCACCATTGATTATATCAATGACTCAATGATCCACCCTTAACATTCACACTCTTTAATGAATTTGGTGATTTGGGTTTTTGACCCATATTTTGGGTCCTCTACTATTGCTATTTTTCAAATGATCATAACTTCTCATCAAGGATTTGTTTTTAGAATGTGATATAACGTTGGAAAGGTCTCGACAAGAAATATCTAACCATACTATTGGTAAGCTCATTAGGACATTGTAACTTCATCAAAAAATAAATATTTTCAAAACTGTTTAACTTCATATGATGAGAATGTAAAAGATATTGAGCTGTCATATTGATTCATAGGTGAAGTTGTTGCTTCCTTAGGAATTTCCTTTGGCATTAATGACACTTTTAGTCCTCAATGATAACACTATTTGCAAAAAGAAATCCTAGTTAGCTAAACTACTTCTAACTAGTCGATGACTTATCCATGCCGTAATACATGACCAAGGGATAATGCTTATAGAATATGTCTTGAGACCTAAATGGGCCATACCTAACCTATCTATTAGATCTAAGTCATCGAAGAGTGACACTTATAATTATTTCTCTATTAGCCCTCCATTTAGCACTAGAGGATTTTCGAATGAACTATTTGAAAATCTATTGGTAGAACGTTTCGGGGAACTATTGTCCCCGCCCCATTCTTCACATTCCATCTATTGATTTCCTTGAGTTGAGCTCTTTGTACAAATGGTGTCAAAATCTTTCTCCATTACATCATTTCCCAGATCCAATAAACATAATGATGGCCAATAGACCTTGGTTAGTCCAAGACACTATCATTGTCCTTGGACTAGAGCATCCACTACCTAAGCACCTAGAGAAATTTATCCCCAATTTTGACCCTGCTAAAGGTGATGCCCTAGATGATCATATTAAGAGGTTTATGTTGGTTGTGTGGCTTATGAATGTGGAACATGAAGAGGTGGTTTTCCGTTTGTTTTACTTTGGAAGGAAAATCTTCTTCCTAGTACTTTTCCCTATCTCTTGGGACAATTCTGAGTTGGGAGGGTTTTGAGTCTCTCTTTATTGGAAAGTTTGGAGAGGATAAGACTTAATATAGTCTCCTACAAGAGATATCTTGGATGAATATGGGCCTTAGTGAAAAAGTGAAATATTTCAATAAGAGATTTCAAATTATTCAAAATAATATTCTCTAATAATCCCAACCTACAAATAAAGTGACCATTGAATTTTATTCTTTTGTCTATTGACTTTATATGTCCATGTTTTCCGAAAGAGTAGAAAAGGCTACCTTGTAGGAGAATTTTGAAGAGGTTGTGAAAGTTGAAAAGGATCTTGTAAGTGTTCATAGGAAAATAGAGGTTGGAAAATACAAACCTTCGACCTTGTAGAACTTCTAGGAAATTCTGATCTACTAATAAGAAAAATATGAAAAACACTTTCTTTTCTTACAAACACATAATTTCTCTACTCAATTTGCGACAGAATTAGGAACAAAAATAAAACACAGTGACACAATTAAGGACACATTTTTTTTACTAGGGAACCCAACTAGGAAAACTCTTTGCTTGATGAGAATTTTATTGATAGAAAAAATGACCAATATATCTCTTACAAAATAATTGTTTCAATTTGACAGACACACTTTTCTTTCCTACATGTGTTTACATTATGATGCATATGTTTTCCTTGATGGCAACTCACTTGTAGCAGAACAAGTATATAGTAACTAGATGAATCTATAGGACATATCAAAGGTGACAAAATGATGGAACATAGAGATATCAGAGGTGACAGAATGATGGAACAGAATAATGGTCAAAGGTTTGATACATGGAGATTGTGTTAGTGTTTTCCTTGATAAGAAACCCAACTGATGAGTTGTCCTTCATGACAACCTATTCAATGAATAGACTATTTGATAAAGGTATAAACATGATGTGACAAAATACATGGCAGTTGTGTTTATAACTGTGACGAAATGCAGGATAGATCAGAGGAATCAAGTGATGATGACAACTCACAATGTAATAGGTCAATTCAGAGGTAACAGAGTAATGTCATAGAAGAACAGGAGGATGGAACAAAGGACTACAGATCAAAATCAAGAAATTGAAGAAAAAGAATGTTTTAAGTTATATTACGTTGTATATGTGGGTTCACCTAGTCCAAGTAGCGTATACAAGGGGTTCACAGAACAAAAAGAGCATATACATATGTACGCACTTTCACAAGAGGAAAAGCGCGTATGGGAGGGAAAATTAAGGTTAAAGAATACCAAGGGTCAATACCATGGTATTAGCCCACAATATTGAGTGGAATAATGGTTACTTGATCCCGTCTAAGAATACCATAGGTTCTAAGTGTTTTTTTGGTCCAAGGTATTGAAAAAGGCTCTAAGTATATAAGAAGGAGAAGATCAAAGGACTAAGTGTGCAAGTAATGAATATCTAGTGAAGAGTTAGATCAAAAGAAAATATGCATGTTATGGGTTTCTAATGCTTTTCTTGATCTGAACTAAGTATGCACCTAAGTGTTTGATGATGGATGAGATCTAATGATGGATCAAGATCATAAGACCTGAAATGACTTATCATTATGTGATCTGATAATGAATAGGCTAGATCTGAGTGATAACAAATGTTTTGTCCTTTATATGCTATGATCTGGGTATGTCTAAAGTCTGGAATAGCTGCGAAGTGATAAGTTATTATTTGCAAATCTATATGTTGGTTCGCCTTGGTGAAGGTGCATATACACATTGGTTTGGATCTTCCAAGTAGTGTATGCAAGAGAAAATTTTGTTGTTAAGAGATGACTGATATATCTGATCAATGCTGCTATTTTATTGCTGTCTATTAATGACGTCTTCATTAGATCTGAAAGTAGAATTGATAGTATAAGGAGATTGAGTCTGATTGATTGATTGATTGAGTGAGAAGGGTGATTTTTGTTGCTATCTATTTATAACTCTATAATTTGATAGTAGATCTTTAGAATGTTACCGGTTGGTAGAGTTTTTGGTTCAGAAGTTTTATGATTCAGTATTTTTAGAGGTATACACAGGTTGGGTTACAGAAAGCAGCATATACATGCAGGTTGGCTTCATTGAAGTAGCATATACATTCTGACATATTATTTTTGAGGTTGTAGTTAGTTCTGATTGTTGATGCAATTTTCTGGGTTCAACATAGTGTTCTGGTGACAATGATCTGATTGTTTAGATTGACTAATTGTTGATAGATGCAGATGTATTGTAGTGGTGATTCATTTTGAGCTACAATGTTACTGATGGGTCCAGTATGAAAATTTGATGAAACATGGCCTTTATATTGTGTTGTTATGTACCGGGAGTATCCAATCTGAAAATTTATGAAACATGGTCCTTGGAAGAAAGTGTGAAGGTGGTAGCCTTCTATAGGCTGGCACCTACGTACTGGTAAACATATTGGCTAGTACAAGAGCTAGGGGGTTGGAGCTCCCTTCCAATAGCAGCTAGAGAATGAGTGAAGGTTGTAGCCTTCTGTAGGTTGGCGCCTACGTATTGGTAAACATATCCGCCAATATAAGACCTAGGGGGTTGTAGCTCCCTTATAGTAGAAATTGGAGAACGAGAGAAGGGTGTAGCCTTCTTCAAGTGGGTGCCTACGTACTGGTATGAGTCTGTGCCAGTACAAGATTGTAAACAGGTTTTTCTTATATTAAAAAGAATATAGAGACAACAACAGGTGGTTTTTCTCCCGCATTGGGTTTCCACCTTAAATCTTGGTGTTCATGTGTGTTGCTTATGTGTGATGGTTTATTTTGTTATTGTTGCGACTGGTTACTTTTTATCTAATGGTTAATAAAGTAATAATGCACTGGCTAAAGACAAACATGTGATGGTTTAATTGAATTATAAGTTCACTGGATATACACTAGTTGTCTTAAGAATAATTGCGTGCACACTCAGGTTCGATTCAGTAAAGTTGCGTATAGAAATATGAATATGAAATGAAAAAGTTATTGGTTATTTGCAAATAGTGATTCACCCCTCTCCTCTTAGTATTTTTCCCAACAACTTGTTCTAAGCTTGAAACCCTTGCAATACTGTTGATCTTTGTTTTCCTCTACCAACATGTGCACACACTTCTCTTGCACACTCTTCCTCACATAAGCTCCACACACAAAATTGTGCTTCCTATTGATTTCTCACCAATTCGTGCTCACCAAAATAATGAATAACTTGTGCCTTCGTTCCTCCTTTTAAAGGAAATTTGAATGGTTAAAAATATTAAGTTATATGTTTAGAAAGTCGAACTGGGATTTTCTAGTTAAAAACAGTTAACACAACTTATTAACTAGTTCCTCCTAAAATTTAGAAGGCTAACTCCACTTGTTATTTTAGTTTCCAAACTAAATCACACTAGAAAATCAAGAACTTGACTTTCAATTTCAACACATCAGTTAACTGCCTCATGCACTCCTAATTTTAGGGAAACTCCTAAATTTTAGGAACTTGACCATGCACAAAAAGGAACTTGACTTTGATTCCTTGAATTAAGGCACAAATCAAGGAATCAATTTTCTCATTAATTTCAACACTCCCTCTTAGCAAGGAAGATGTTCTTGGAAGAACCTCATCTAGTACCTAGATCTATCTTCAACTCTACCAAGTTCTCCACTACTGCAACTGATCCCTCTGAACTAGAAGGCTTCCCTTCTTTCTTCTGCAAAATTTGTTCTGAAGACCTTTTCTTTCTCGCCATGTTTTGCAAGTCCATAATTTGCCACTAGCAATGATCATAACTCCTTTTGTGTAACTGAACTTTGGCTCACTAATTTGCCCACTAGTATCCTTCTTATTCTAATAAGAAGTTTGCACATAGGGTCTTTTGGATTTGCCCTGAACTAGAGCGCCATCAATATGCCTCCTAGCATTCTATGTTTCCTTTCATGTGTATGATACTTGAGGTCTTCAAGCTACTGTATACTACATATGAAAGTTGCTATTCACAACTACGTTTGTGAATAGTGCTCAACCTTCCATATTTTCCCTATCTCTGTGACATATCAACTTCTACTGTCGCCCTTCTTAGGGATTTCAAATTTGCCCACATACAATCACTCCTTGATGGATTTATGTCTTTTGCAATGAGCCCTCTTATATCTAATTTGTAAAACACCAAAATAGTGAACTAGGACATCAAAACCAACCCACTTGACTGCTCTTGATTTTTCGAAAAATCAATCCTTAGGGTATCAAAATACTACCCACTTGTTGTGACAAGCCCGCCACTTGTCCACAACAATTAGGGCAACTCGAAAACCACTAACATGCCTCAAACACATTGTATATAGGCTTCTACAAAACTGTTATTCAATCTATGAGGAGCCCTCATCACCTAACATTCAATCAACATAAAAATTGGAATCAAAATCACCAACTTGAGATCAAACCTCCTTCTCCTTCTGCGAGATAAATATGTTCCATCTGCTTTGATACCATGTAGAAATTAGGCTGTATATTTTCAACTAATCATGAAGTTTTAATAAAAATCACAAGACACAAACCTACTCTAATGCTCTATGAAAGTTAATTCACAATTTAGAAAAAAAATCTCAGACATGAAATAAGAAATCACACACATGCAAATAGTATTTTTCCCGGGGAAAGAAAACTGTGAAAAACCCCAATGCTTTCATGCATTAATACAATGAATAGATATATATTACAATTGCTTTAATCAATTGAGCTCAACTTGCAAGTGCATAATCTATCTCTCTACTTCTTGAAGGCCTATGACCTAAACTTAGTCAATTTCTGCCTCTTCTTGAGCCCCTATTTGCTTGCACACTTATTAAGGAAATAAGACCCTATTAATTAGGAATTTCATCCAAAATTATTGTGCAATTCCTCAGGGTTGATCACCTTGTTACACAACATTTTGTCATTGTCCCTGTACTCCCCGTTCCTTGATCCCAGAGGACCTCTACAGTGAACCCTGCATGATTTTCCTTCATGGAGAATCTCCCATTATGTCCCTCTTCATGAGCAGATCATTTCCCTTTTGCACCATTTCCCTGAAACTTCTGTTTTGCCCAATTTACAATATTGACGCTAATGGCAGTTGTCTCCCCCACGCTGATGTGCAGAGATTAGCACTATTCCCCACGCCAATTGGTGCGACTGAGCTATGTTCCAGTCGCACCGGTCCTGTTATGGAAAGTTTTTAAAATTAGAGCTGAAGCTTCCATCTCTAGAAGCTCTGTAACAAAAGTCTGGTAAATGGTTTGGCATGATGGGGTCGAGGATGACAATTTGGGATTCTTTCCCCTATAATGATGGAACTACCTCAAGGGATAAGTCCTTCTCCCATGTGAAGAGGATCCAACTCCTATCCATCTTTCCTATATAACCGTCCCTTCTTCCCAAGCATAAACTAGTGATTAGTGTGAAAATTAGGATTAGACATGCAAGCTATTACTAGTTGTAGCCATCTAGTTGTGTGAGGGAGAAGTGTGTTTGGTTTGGAGTGAAGCCTAAAGGGAAGAGTATTTAAACTGTTTTTGTTTGAGGCCATCATGGAATGATAGTAGAAGTGTGTGGGAACGTGGTATTGTCAGAGGAAGGCTGTGACGTCAAGATGAATAGTTGTAATATATTTTTGAATATTAATATATGAAACTATCGATTGATTTCCTACATGTTTTTTAATATTACATATTCGTGTCTTGATGCTTCTTGACTCATTAAGTAGGTTCAATTGAAATTTGTATATTATTATGTTTGTGTGCTATTGTTGTTTACTTGTTTTAGGAGCTTGAAGAAGGAAGTGAGATATTGCTGGAGTGAGCAAGTGAGGACATCATCAAGCAGGATAAGCGACCAAGAGGTAGGCCATCTTGATTGATTCTAATCTAAGGAAATCTTCCATAGAATGTATCTGTTGTGGCTAGACCCATTATCGGGCTAGAGGAATTCATTCGTGTTCGCACTTATAATTTTACTTCACCACAAATTGGTGACTCCGCTCGGGAGATCCCATTCTTTTGTTTGTTTTGGATTTCATGATTTCGTGAGAACTTTGCTAGTTTCACATTTTCCCTTTTGTTTTGTTGCTTTTCTCCTACTTACTGGCCTAAGTCTAAAATCCATAGTAGCAGATCTGGTCCCTGTTTTCAAATTTTTTTATTTTTTTCTTAGTTTCCTCGGACAACACATGTAATCGACCGACAATCACGCCGATCAGCGCAAATTGTAGAGTAATAGTTGCGTCGACCTGACTCTGGCACTTGTTTTCAGTTACGCAGTCACGCCAATTGCTGTAAGTAAATATTAGGGTTAGACTCCAATCTTGGCCAGTGCGTTCCGCTCTTGTGTTTTTGACCCTGTGAGCATTTTAACTATTTTTCTCCCTGATTATAAAGCTACTTTTCGTTTGGTTTTGCTTGCTTGTAGGCTTGTCATCTTGCTGTTTGATTGATCGAGTCATTGAGTGGCCAATGACACTAGGACATCTAGCTAGTCATCCATTCAGCAGCTTGTGGACTCATTGAGTCTGGTTGTGGGTGTGTTTTCTCCTTGCATTTGTTTTCGGTCCCTCTTATGACTTTGACCTCTTTTTACACAAGTTTGAAAAAGTTTTATTTACTAGTTTGAACGTCTTTTTCTGGCATAGATTACATTGTTGGTCTTGTTTGGCAAAGTCGGTGTTTTTTTCATCTGAATGACCTTCTCTTTTCATGTTTTCATCTGCTTTAAGAGCTCATAGTCTCGATTTTTTTTTTCATTAAGAGATTGTATGCAAAAGTTTGTTTCGTTGTTTCATGAGAAAGTGTGAAATTCTAGCTTGTTGCATCATTATGATTCACATCTTTTAAAACTAGAGTTGCTTCAGCATTTGAGAAGGAAAAGAAATTTGTTCATTTCGAAAGGACTAACAGATAAGTGCTTGTCAGGAAATTAGGAATTGGAATGCATTTTTCATTAGTTTATTTTTTCAAAAAGTGTAGTGAGAAATCATTTCGTTTTCAGTTGCTTGATTGTTTGCATTTGATTGAGTAGTCCCTACCCTCTCTAGTGTAGGCATTTCATCGAATTGAAAGGGCCTTGTCCCATTTAGTTGCATTTTAGGTTTTTCGAGTAGCATCACTAAGACCTAAAAACTAAAACTCAACTCAAGATCAACTCTAAAATGAATTCAATTTACCTAAGGCGCATTTGACATTAATGATCATATCTAGAAGGTCTAGGCTAGAGATGTGTTCCAACGCTTGTAAACCAAACAACTGTGATTATCTTTGGCATTAGACAATGCTAGCATGGATTTGTGCTCCCCATACCATTGCGTATATGACGGGAGACCCCACTAGGCTGCAATCCTTTTATCCTTAGGAAATTGAGTCGACTGCCTTGCAAATGTGATACACCAAACAAAACATTCAGGGAGATTACCTACTCGTACTTCTTGGCTCACCAGGAGGTTTTCTATAGTTCACGGTTGCCTGGTAATCATGTTTACCTAGATCATTTAGAGTAGTCATTTGATCTTTTTGACTCATTAAACTTAAAAGATAATCCGAGCACTTGTCCTTTCGAGCTCGTTTCCAATCGAAAGTGATAGAGTCATCTTTGTTTCTTTCTCGAGTCTTAAAAAATGAAAGAACATTAGTCTTTTATGCATCTTAAATAATTGATTGCCCACGATCGAAAATATCGTGTTAGATTTTTGATCAAATCGCTAGTTCCCTTAAAAGGAAATTTTAAAGCCTTGAAGTTATTGGTTCTGTCGGCTAAGACAAGGTCATTGTGGCTAAACCATATGGTTCACCCATTTCCTCTTCCTTTCCTCCATCTGAAAGATTGTCCGAGGAGCCACTTCTTGAGTTATCAGAGCCATTTGAGGACCAAAATGTTGAACTCGCAATTGTTTTGAGTGTTCAACCGTAATCATCTCATCCTCCACATACTTTTGATTCGGGGTCATTTGCTGGTCTTGACTTGGAATCTCCAGATATTCCCGTTTAAACTCCAGAGAACTCACCAACCACTAACGGTTAGCTTGGACTAGTTATCTATCCTCTGAACCCTCTATTTGACGTTGTTGAGATATCACCACAACGTCTTTACAGTCTGTACAATCAACCAAGTGTTCCTTTGAAACTATCTCATAGTACACATTCGGTCGTCCATTGTCATTTGTTTCCAGACATGGAACTCGAAGGCGATGCTCTAGTCACTTCTTTGGATGAGTCCGAAGTTTCAACTCCACACACTGTTGAGGGAGAAGAATTGCAGTTATAGTTCCCTCCCGAGGGCTTCCCTTATTCAGAAGGTATTCCCGCCAGCTTGCCACTCCGCTGTGTGTCTTTAGGGCACTTAGTTTCCTGCACACTGAGTGTCTCATCACTCTACCATAACTCTGTTTGGGCATCAGGTCCGTTCATCATGAACACGACTTCCAAACCAGTTGTTACTTCAGTCCCAGTGCAACCCACCATCCCAAACAATATTGTATCATCAATCCCAGTTATGCGTCAGTCTCAATCAGTAGTGTCAAAGATTGTCTCTGCTAGTTCTTCTGTCCCATTATTTAGTGGCAAAATTGTGCCACCACCTGGGGGCAGAACCTGAATGTCTCTATGGTGTCAGGTGCCACTAATGTGAGCAGTTCACATGCTTGGTATAAGCCAGCCCTCTTCTAGTATTATTTATAACCCTGCTGACCCTACTGGATCAAGCAATGTCTAGTACCAACATGTTTAGAATCTTGGTGGTCTGTCTAGATCAAACAATGTTTAGTATCAGTAGCCCTATGGGGCTCAGGTCTAATACCAAAATCCTTACGTTCCATATGGTTCTCAAGGATTGTTTAATAATGTTACACCATCCCATCTGGGTAGTACATCCAGCTTGGCTACGACCAGATTCAATTCGGTAATTTCCTGGGCACTGTTCAAGTACCCTTGCAACAACAAGGACAACTTTGCAAAAACTAGGGCAGCCTTTGTTATTGCAAGGGCAACCTTTGTTGCAGTAAGGGATTTTTGTGCAACAATAAGGGCAAATTATCCCGTAGCAAGGTCACCTACAACAAACTCAAGGTCAACGCTTCCAACAGTTGCAACAGGCTGCGCAACAGTAGATGCAATATGCTTTGCATATCTCTCAACCCATACCCTCGCAGGGCCAACCTTTGCAAAACCATGGACAAATTTTGCAACCGAAAGGTTAGCAAAACCAACTTGGGTAGCGGCAACCCTTGTATACCTATCAACAAGGGCAACCCTTGTAGGGATAGGTTCAAGGTCAAATCCTGCAGCAATAGGTGTAGAATCCTTTTGTCTAAGGCCAATAGGTTTAGAATCCTGCCGGCCAAGGACACCAGGTACAAAATCTCTACGTCCAAGGGCAACAAGCGCATCAACCTTATGCCCAAGGAATGTAGGTCTAGAACCCTCTTGTTCAGGGACAACAGGCCCAACAACCTTATGTTCCAGGACAACAGGTCCCATACCCATATGTCCAAGTTCAACAGGCTCAACAACCTTTTAACCCACACGTTGCATATCAACAACCTGTGCATGGACAATTTCAAGGTATTCAAGGTCCGAATCCTCCCTTTGGTCAAGGTAATCCACAATGGGGGCAACCTCAGATGCCATATGGCCAAAATCCCGCACTATGGGGTCAAAATCCTTACTAGCAGGGATGAACTCCTCCTTATGGGCCCGCCTATCAACCTCCCATGCCTTTTAAGACTTAATTACCTTTCTTGGCTACACTTAAGTTGCTAGATGTATCATGTCTTACGAATGATCTAATTCTTCATTCATCGTACTAGCCTCTGGTGTCATCCAAGATATCAAGTGTTTGCCCAAAGTTCGATGGAAAAGCTAAAGAAGATCCTCAAGCCCATGTGATGACATATCACCTCTCGTGCTCGTCGAACTCATACATGGACAATTCTATTCGTCTTTGTCTTTTCCAATGAACCCTCATGGGTGTCGCAACAAATTGGTACATTGAGCTACCTCGAAGTACTTTTCATGACTTCAATTCATTAACCATGGCCTTTCTCACGCATTTTCAATTGCCGGTTCGTTATGAAATGGGTACCTATCTGCTCACATCGCTTAAGCAAGACACTGCGACGCACATCTCTGATCATATCCATGAATGGAGATATAGATGTCGATTGATCGAGTTCGAGATAACTGATTAGTTTCTCACTGAATGTTTTACCAAATCATTCATAGCTCGAATTGCTCGCGATATAGCCATGGGTGGATGCGTCATTGAAGAGCAAGCCATCTCTCGTGCCCAGTACTTGGACTTGGTCTACTCTCAGTCTGGAACCTTATATGAATTATTACCTAATGCCCCATGGCCATCATCTGATCCTGCGACTTCGAAGTCAGCCGCTGTCCCTCCTGTTGATGGAGTTATTGGTTTAGTATCCCAGGCCCCTATCAAAACTTCTTCCAAATAGAAGTCGGTCTCGAATACTACTCCCAACTGTTCATCTCAAAACCTTCTAGGCCCTGGTAAAAACTCAGAGGTCCATGTTGTCCAATCTACCCTAGCGGACAAATCCTCAAAAGGAAAAAAGAAAGGCAAAAGCAAAGCTAAAGCTGATGCCACGAAACAGGGTCCTCCCAAATTTTCTGCTAGTGAATCATCACAACAGAAACCTACGTATCCTAGCCTCATTTGCAAGGAGGATCACTATACTAAGGATTTTCCATGACGATCCGAAGTTAGTCGATTGCTCAAGGGGACCCTTGCTGTCCTCAAAGATCCTTTTCCATCTCAACAGATTCAGATGGTAGACCAACCCCAATATGCTTCCTCTAGATGTAAAGTGTTCATGATGAGCACGCCCATTAATGTGGATACTTGATAGAAGGATTATCAAACTCCAGCTCCCATAGTAGGGAAAGAAAAAGAAGTTCCACCTTCTTCTTCTACCTTGGTTTCAGGCCCTCTGCAAATCGAGCGCCCTAACCCTGATTCCGCTCCACGACCACCCTCTCGAGGTGTGCTATGAAAATCCTCATACAATCCCAATGCCCAAGCCACTCAACACTACAATATTGTTGAAGATTTTTCTTAGTGACTGTTAGCCATGTCGGCTCTCGAGTTACTCCAAAGCTGCCCATCACAGTGGAGATATTTGCTGTCAACTATCGGGGGCATCTATCCCACCAATTCTAATTTGGTCTATTTAGATCTAGAGAACCATGTTCCAAGACTCCTCATTAGATTTCCTTTCTTATTCAGGTAATCATTAATGAAAAGACCATCCATTGCATTGTTATTGATGAAGTTGCTTCTACCTGTATCATGTCAACTACGTGTTGGAAGGCTATTGGTGGGAACCGGTCTCTCAACTCATTGGAACTTTCGATGGGCGTGATTCGTGACCCTTGGGTGTTTTACCCATCCTTTCCATCACCCTGGAAGGCAAGACAGTGCAAGTCGAGGTAGAGATTGTTGACGCCAATCTTAATTACAATCTTCTACTCAGCCGAGGTTGGACCCATGCCATGCATGTTCTAGCCTCCTCTTTGTTTTATGTGATCCTTTCTCCCCATCAAGGGAGGATTGTCACCATTGATCAGCTGTCTTTCTTTGCTTCTTCCTCGTCTAATGGCAACGTTCCATATGTCAAGCACTCTGGTGCTCCCTTTGAGAGTGTTGGGGCAGGTCTCTTTAAGGATTCTGCCTTACTAGGGATTTTTCCACTCCCACCTCCTCATGTTGCCTTCGTCAACATGATCTCAGTCAAATCTGATCCCTGGGTCATACGCGCGCTAGATCTAGTTCATGCTTGGGGCGACGTCATGCCGCTTAGCCCCACCAAAGTAAATTATGTGGAAATTGTTTCAGCTGCAAACTATGCATCCTTTGATTTTGATATCTCGAAGACCTCTCTCAATCTGTATTCTCAATCCCCTTGGCTTGGCACTTTGAAATCATCCAACCCCTTAGCCAAGACCTTCCTCGCCAATGACGGTATCATGGAAATCATGTCTCTTGAGGAACCGCCATGGATTGATACCCATCATCACTCCTCGTTCCTGCCTAGCCCGACGGTCATGTCTACTTCTTTCGAAGATTCCTCTTCTCCATTTCCACCACTAAATGTTACGCATGAAGTATGGTTGGAAGGAATTTGGGTAATATTACCCAAACAATGTCGATTGACATTTCTATCAAACCCGGTGTCGTTGAACATGTTCATATCGGGTTATCTTGTTCTCCAGATGAGATTAAGACATATACTTGTCTTTTTTAGGAATTCTGTGATGTGTTTGCATGGTCTTATGAAGAAATGCTTGGAATTGATCCCAACATCGTGGTGCATGAAATACCAATGTATACAGATGCGAAACCCATTCGCCAACGACTTCATCCAGTGCACTCTAGAAAGGTCGTTGCTATTAAGGGTGAAGTCGAAAAGCTTCTCAAAGATGGATTCATTTATCCCATTCCCCTTACAGATTGGGTGTCCAATATTGTCACGGTGAATAAAAAACAAGGCATGATCCGTGTTTGTGTGGATTATCGAGATCTTAATCGTGCCTGTCCTAAAGACAACTATCCTACTCTGTTCATTGATCAAATCATTGATGAATGTGCCGGGAGCGAGATCTATTCCTGTATGGATGGTTTTTCTGGTTACAACTAGATCAATATCGCATGGTTGACCAAGAGGAGACAAACTTTATCTACCCATGGGGTATGTTTGCATACAAGAAGCTCCCTTTCGGCCTAAAAAATGCTAGGGCCACATTTCAGCGGGCAATGTCCTACGCATTTCATGATATTTTCAACATTGTCCAACCTTACTTGGATGACCTTCCTACCCATTCTAGTAAGTGATGAGATCACCCAAGCCACCTTCAGTAGATTTTTCTACACTGCAGACACTATAACATCCAGTTAAATCCACACAAATGTGTTTTCTGCGTGGAATCAGTACAACTCCTTGGCTTCATCGTTTCCAAGGATGGGATTCACTTGGATCCGCTAAAAGTCGAGGCCATTGTAAACTTACCCCCTCCATCTTCTCTGCACCACTCCAGAGCCTCCAAGGAAAGGCCAATTTTCTTCATCATTTTATACCTAACTATGTCGGGCTAGCTATAGGATTTACTTGGTTGCTCAAACAAGGAGCACCCTTTGCATGATATGAGATAGCCCAAAAATATGTCAATGATCTTAAGGCTATCCTCATAAATGCTCCTCTGTTGTATCCACCGGACTATTAGCGAGATTATTTCTTTTACCTAGCTGCAACCCCTAGCACCATAGCTATGGTGTTGGTTCAAGACAACGATGAAGGTGCTGAACACATGATTTACTACCTGAGTCGGAATCTCCTCGACACTGAAACATGTTATGCACATGTCGAGAAGTTGGATTTGGCTGCCGTTTAGGCTATTCAACATTTTCAGCATTATATTCTCTTACGCACAACCACAGTGATTTATGAATGGAACCCTATGACCTACATCCTGACTTGTCAGTTGCTAGGGGGCAAGTATTCTAAATGGATCATTATCCTGCAAGAATTTTATTTGGTCTTCACTATGGCCAAATCCAAGAAGTCACTTGTTTTCGTGGAATCGATATGTTCCCTTCTCTCCAAAGCTCTCCCTGCTGGTGCAGATGAACAACTCCTAGACAAGACCCTTTTCTTGATTGGCACCCTTGATCCATGGTACGGTGATATCATCGTGTATCTCCGAATCGCCATGTTTTGGTCTACGTTGATCAAAGATGATCATCGAAAGATTCAACATCATCCTTGACCCTACCACATTATTGGTGATACTTTATATCGTGTCGATGTTGATTCTGTTCTTTGCCGATGCCTCACAATTGAGGAAGTTGAAAGAGTTCTCAATGATTCCCACTCCGAGGCATGTGGTGGTCATATGTCTGGTTATGCTACAGCTCAGAAAATACTTCGCGCTGGTTATTTTTGGCCGTCCATCTTCAAAGATTACATTCTTGCTATCCGAAAGTGTCACGAATGCCAAATCTACCGACGCAAGATGCGCGTCCTACCTGCTCACTTACACCTCGTCATTACCATTGGTCCCTTTGCAAAATGGAGCATCGATTATATGACATGTAACCCTCCTTCGGCCGGGGGGCATGGCTACATTATCGTTGTTGTGGATTACTTCACCAAATGGGCCAAAGTGATGCCTACATATTCGACAGATGGTAAGACAATGACTCAATTCCTTTTTAACCATGTTATTTCTAGGTTCAGCATACCCCAAGCCATTGTCACAGATCATGGCTCCCATTTTAGAGATTACATGATGGCATAACTAACATCTGCATTGGGCTTGCACCACAATGGTTTGACTCGATATTACCCTCAGGCTAATGGCCAAGTTGAAGCCATGAACAAAGTTTTGGTCACCATGCTTCAACGTACTATTGAGATGCACAAGTCAAATTGGCATCTCATGCTTTTTTTAGCTATGTGGGCCAATCTAACTTCAACCAAAACTGCTATTGGTTTCACACCGTTCCAACTGGTCTATGGTCTGGAAGCAACATTTCTGATCGAATGTGAGATTCCTTCACTTAAGTTAGCTGTTGAACTCCTCCCTGAAACATCACATCAAGAGGAACGCCTCTTATATTTAGAACGACTGGACGAGACTCACCGTATCACTGCCTTAGTTATCGAAGCACAAAAGAAATAGGTCAAATTACATTTCGACCAGTCAGTATCCCCTTGCGCTTTCTTTGAGGGTGATTTGGCCTTTCTATACGACCAAGTTAATGATAAGATGGGGGCAGGAAAGTTCGAACCTATGTGGCATGGGCCCTATATTGTAGAACATGTTTTGCAAAAAGGAGCCTATGAACTTATTTATTATGAAAGAAATCCTCTCGATAAGCCCCGAAACAGGATTTACCTCAAAAAAGACTATGCTTAGGTCATTTTGCATGGTTACTTATGTACATTAGTGTGTGATTCATTTCTGTACAATGTGGTTTTGTGTGAAAATTTTCAAGCCACCCTCCTGTTTACTATGATTTTCGTGCTTTGTAGACATCTACAACGCCTCACATTGGTTTTGCCGATGGTGCTTGTCGAAGTACCCAGAACCTATCATCCGCGGCATGGGATATCTACAGCCCTAATGGTCAATTGATTGACCTTCAAGGTATCTACCTAGGTCGTAAAACCAACAACATTGTTGAATATAATGCGGTCATCGAACTGTTATTAGAAGCCATCACTCTAGACATCAGAGAATTGGTTGTCAACCTGGATTCACAACTTATCGTCCTTCAACTCAATGGGAAATATTCTATAAAGAACCCTCAAATATTATGAATTTATCTCTGTATCCATCTGTTGGAAAGACATTTTGATTATATTACATATCATCATATTCCTAGACGCATGACTACGTTAACAGATGCATTAGCTAATTACGTGTTGGATAGACATTTGTGAAACATGTAAAAAGATAAGACAAACCATTTGTACCATAATAGATAGGAAAATATAACATATATACATATGTGAGAATGTTTGATACATCAAAACCCCAAAAAATAATATGTATGTCCATAATAACATTGGCAGCTCGCAGGCCTCGTACATTCGTGGCACACAGTCCTAAAAAAATATGTAAGTATTGGACCTAGGAACTACTCAGCATGGTGGTCATGATAGCACGAGACGACTTGTACTACGTGACTCAGCAATCGGCGGATCCAATCTGAGACTCCCACTGTGTGCCTCTGGTACCGCTGAGGCATGTCTCCTATTTGAGAAGACTCAAGGATACCATGAGTCAACCCCTCGAGGTTCCTCACAATATCCTCCTTGTTATCGCTCCCTTCCTGATAAGGGGTGACAACATCAATAGGATGGGGATAGTGCCTGGCTATCAGGGACATCCCAGCTGGCCGCTCTAGTCCAACATCTACATATACAAGAGAAATGTTATAAGAATGCATATACCAAAAAAAAAAATAAAATAAAAAACATAAAAATCAAAATTTGGTTTGGTTTTTACCTTCGTCATCAAAGTCCTCCCCATATGGTAAGGGCATATCCGAGTCTCCACAGAAATCAGTGTCGCTATACAGCTAGTCCTCCATGATGATTTTCTGTCATCATAGCCGCAAAAAAAATGCTGGTCAGTAGGACATCTGCTAACCCCCAGCGATCCTGTGCATCAAACGACTCTAGCGGGACATCCACAGATCGTGTGGTGCAGGAGGATCAGGCTCAGTCAACTGATACTAGAACAATGGCACTCGTTCCAGGAAAAAGGTCACAAGTACTGATCTAAAGCTAAATTGCTTCAAATTTCCTGCCTTGGCCTTGGACAACTGGTGCTTGATATTCATCTTCATAGCCTTTGCCCAATTGAAGATCGTAGGAGCTGTGTAGTCAATAGTGTAAAGTAACTTTGACCTATTAGCTCATGTCGCCTAGGACCTGTTAACACCCAGGTTGTTCCCTATGACTCCAAGGGAAATACGGCCGGGGTAACCACTAACCAACCTTTGGATTATAGATCCTAGCCTATCTATAATCAGAGAGGGCTCTCTCTTTAAGTTTCAGCTATGCTTTGTGAGTATCTTAGGCTAGTTTAAAGTTTCAGTTTCCTGTTTAAGACTTTGGTTGGTGAAATTTTGTTGTAAGAAGGGCATGATAAGTGCAGAAGATGCTAATCCATTGGGCATATGGAGTCAAAAAAATGAGATAGTTCTGGTGCCTGTGATGGAGAGAGTTTTGCTGCAAGGCTAGACGGCTATTGCTAATATAATTTCCGATTTGGTGAGTGAAACAATGGGATGTGAAGTTACTGACAGTGTGATATAAATTTGAACAACAATCTCTACTTAGTAGCATAAATGAATTACCAAATAGTGACTGTGAGGTATTCAGAGCTTATTGGAGCAATTAAGAATTCCAATTAAAACAGCTGAAATTTATGAAAAACATTTATAGTGAAGATAGATTGAGATCAGGGTGTCTCCATGGACAAATCTTGAGCTATTCTTTTTCTTTCTTTCCTAGATTTAGAGCAACATGTGAGAGTTATGCGTAAATAACAGAAAACATTAACAGAGATAGAGAAACACTTATTATATCAAGTCATAGCGCTAGAATCCTGTAGCATTCAATGGTTCCAATCACAGCATGCACCAGTAATACTCAGTTCCTGTAAACTCCAAGCTTTATTTATAACATCCTTCTGCAAGTTACAGCCGAGTTCTCATTCTTTCATAAGAGAACAACAAAACCAACAACAACCCCTTCAAAATTTGTCGAGGGGGAATATATACAAATAGGTTTTACAAAATATCTAACTGCTGAGTCACTTGATACATTAACTATACTCACCAACTTTACAAAATATCAGATAAGAAAGTTATTGCTAGTCTGAGTGTAAGATAAATGGTCTTTAATGCTGTCAGTTCTCTTCTTGACCTTTGGAGGAGACTGAGTCAGTTGAGAGTTTCTGCTTTAAATGTTGAATGATGTGAATGATGTGTCTTTATGCTCTGTCATGTTGAAGCTGTTCTTGGCCGTGCTACTTGTAGCTGTCATTGCTGCTTTTGGTGGCCGAATATTCCTGCTGAGGTGGCTCATTCCACCTTTTGGTCATAGTATATGCACCACACTTTCTGAATGTGACGACTTATATATTTCGATGACAAAATTTAGATGAAACCTCTTGTTTATAATAATAAATGTATCATGGAGGTCCACCATTCCTGCGTAGGAAATTGATGCCTCAAAATTACATCCATGGTCTCATCTGCCTCTGTGTATTTGTAGAAGTTCGGAGGCACTTCAAACAGATGGCTAATCTCATTCATAATAAAAAACAAATTCTCTACTCTCTCATAGAGACTTTGCCCAGATGCTGGCCCTGTTTCCTGTGAGTTGGTTGATCCTTGAATGATCTGATTGGTGGCAAATGTGTTCACCCTCTTTGCATAAACTTCATGTGATAGAAGTTTTCCTGCACTGTTGAGTAAGCTGGGGAGACCTCTGCCTTGTAATGTTGCAAGTTTTTCCATGAACCTGTTTACCTCTGTTTGCATATCTTGGCTTCTTCTATCCAATGTCTGTACTGGGGTTTTTAGTGTGAGGACCCTCTTAATTAGCTGGATAGTCTCTGTCCTGTTGGAGATCCCAATTGCTGCCAGCTGAGGACCTGTCTGGTTATTGAGCACATTGATCATTCTGCTCGCTATC